>JARHVA010001544.1:10000-250000 GCA_037957365.1 Torreya grandis | reverse complement strand
AACCTTTGCATTTTCAATTAGGTCCTCATTGCTTTTAGTGGGTAGGTCCCTACATAGTTAGAACATTTTGTATGATTAGGTCTTTGTTTCTTATTTTAGCTAGTTTATTTACTAAGTAAAGTGGGTTCCCTACATATGTCTCACTTTTTTAAACATTAGTTAGTGTAGTTTTAGTCAAGGATTGAGTCGCAACTAGGTCACAAACTATTTTCCCCCTATGAGTCTTTGTTAATCAAGACATATATCTAGATTGGGTTTATAGGCCCCTTCCTATGCCTTACATAGTGTTGTGTGAGGATAAAACCCTAATTAAAATGTAAAAATATCCCATTGAATATTTATGGTGTTGATATGAACTTTGATCTTGATTATAATGTGAAGCCTTTAGGTTATAATATGAAATTTTATTTAGGGGCCTACTCCTTTATTAGGTTTATGGCCCCCAAACTTTAAAAAACATTGTAATGCCTACCTAATTAGAGTTTAAATACTAATTAGAAATCAATTTTAAAAATTTTAAAAAGTTATTACCTATTTCCCTCCTGGGCTTGATTAGGTCTGAGAGACATATTTTTGCACATCTTTGGATTTTTTCCCTTAACTTATTGCTCAAGTGTTGTAAACATGCAAATAACACACACTAAACCATACACTCACCTTATTGAGGTCTAATCAAGACATATGATGTAATGAAAGATGATTGGTGGGATAAATGAAATAATATGAGGCTAAACCTAAGGATAAAGGAAATGGAATATATAAGGCTCATATCTTAAAGTTGTTTACCTAGTGGGAAAGAATGCAAATGGGTCTCCTAAAGGGATTACAAGCCTAGAGTATTTATCTAACACTTCAAGTTATCTAAGGATATGATTAAAACTATGGGAAGAAAAAAATACCTAAATCCTAAGCTCAAAATATATACCATTATTAATTTTTATAAAACATTAGAAAAAACTCTAGGAAATGTAATAAAACTATGAGGATAAAGAGGATTAGTGAATGTCATCCAATGGTAGCAGAAGATTAAATGGTAATAGGTTAAGCATATAGCTTTTTTTGAATGTGTTGTAAGGTAAGTGTTTGTTTTTTGGTAATGTGTGAGAATGTATTTTTTTTAAATCATCTTGATAAGGATTTTATTTATGAATGGTTTTGGTACTTATGCTCATCTTGGCAAAGTTTTGATATTGATTGTTTTTATACTTGTGTGTGTTTCGATAAGGGTTTTGAAAATAAATTGAAATTGAATTGATTAATAAAATTAAAGTACATATAAATAAATAAAAACTATTGAAATAAAATAGAGATAGAGAGAGAGAGATAGAGGTGATTATTTTTAATATTTTCTTGAGTCTTTTGGAATCATGCAATGTTAAATATAAAACTTTTAAAGAAGACTATGCTTTCTGGTTTTCTTTGTTTGTCTAATGTGTATAACATATAATATAATTTATTTTTGTGTTTTTAGATTAATAATTAAAATATAATACAATCAGTTATTTTTTAACATTCAAATGAAACAGGATCAAATACAAACCCCAGGGAATACAATTTCCAGGTATCTAGAAATTCTTTTATGCATGCAAGCTAGAAACTAGTTTTTGGTGTTCAAATTGATTGTACACTAAATTGAAATATTTATTATTTAATAATAATTAAATAAAATTTATAATGTTTATTATTTTAATATATAATAAAAATTTTAATAATTTATACAAATTAAATAATTCAAGTCCAAGATTGAGACTTTCCTTTACTTGGGTTTTTCAAGAGTTTTTTTCTAGGTGTATGAGTGTTTGTTTGTATGTGAATGTAAGCTTATTAAAAAAAAATTATTTGTTTTTAAACTTAAAATTATATACTTTTTTACTAAAATTCACCTAGTGTTTTGATTCAAACTACATACTTTCATAAGATTCTAATATGCAAATGTATCCAGTAAAGATTTAAGATATTATTTTTTATGTAGGAGAGATGAGAGAAAGAAATATTTCTTTTCCTATATTTGAATTTTTGGAATGAAAAATAATCCAATGAATTAAAATTAATATAAAATAATAAATGACTAAACACAACTAAAATTGGAAACCCCCAACCTGATCAAGGTGTAGACCATCTGGAATCAAAGATTTGTTATGGTAAAATAAACTATCCTTAGCCATTTCATTGATTTACCAATCATACTTCTTAGAGATATTTTACAAAAGGATGAAAAGGGGTGAAATAAAAAAATATTTGAAAAGGAGAGAAAATAAATAATGGTTGGGCTAACTCATAAATAGTAAAGAACTAGTTGTTGATTCATATGAATTCTACTATCCAAAAATTATCTATAATGACCATGAAGATGACCAAAGGTGGAGTAAAATTTAAAAAATAAATTAAATCAGGCATGTTAGGGTTTTTTTAGATATTTAAAACTACCCATTTTCAATGCAAGATTCAAATACAAAATCAAGTCAAAATTGACTTGTAGAAGAAAAATGGAGCTTTCATGAAGGAGTTTAATTGAGTTTAATTTGGAAGGGACTTAAAATGATTTAAAATAGAAGAGGGAGTGATTTTTGCCTGATTGGAGGTGAAATTATGATGGAACAAACAAGAAGCATGAAAAAAATCATACGAAAATGTGTGAAAACACAAGTTTCAAAATCAAAAAATAAAATGTGAATAAGCAGTGATATAACCGCTACTATTTATAGGTGGCACTTATGTAACTAACACAAACATGATGTGTTCATCACTCTCTAAAATATAATTACTAAAAATGATTACATAATTACCACAAAAATAATAGGTTTTGTTAGTGATGATTATGTAACTACCATAATGTAAGTGATTCCAAAGGGTGGTTCTATAACAGAGAGTGATGAAAGTGTCATAGTTTAGGGTGGTTTTATCACCAAGTAGGTATTTAAAATAATAAGTCAAAAGAGACTCAAATAAACCAAATTTTTAAGTATTCCAAGACAAAAAAGAGAAGAAAAAGAGGAAAAAAATGTTAGAGATGACTAAGTTTGATTATGTATATGGAGATCACTACATCATCATTATATCTATTAGAGATGTCACCATGTAATTTTTGGGTGCATATAAATTACACCGTTCAAATGACACCTTTTCATGAATTAATTAGGATGTGGTCTCGAGTGGTGGCATACTAAAGAGAAAAGGAGAGTTAGAAAAAATTATCTTACTTACCTAGATGGTGCAACAAAGCCAATTGAGACTATGTGTAACTTGTAGATAAAATATGGGAATTAAGTGAAACTTAATGAAAAAGTGTAAAATATAATTTGTAATCAAAACAAGGATGATATAACATACCATTTGTGTGTGGGAAAGAGTATAATACTTAAACTATCCCATTGGGGGATTAAGTTTGGGGCTAAGTGGTGTGCACTTAAAAAATTGAAAACAACATAAACACATGATACATTAAGATAATATTGTTAAAATTTGTTAGTTTTGGACACAAATCACATTAATTCAGTGATATTAGTAACTAAAATATATAAAACATGATTTTATAAATGAACTTGTTAAAAATAGAAATTTTTTAGATCATAACTACTAGTTTTAAAGACTATAAAAACTTGCCATCTATAGAAGTCATTTGTGAAACAATCATGTTTAAGAATTTTTGAGATTTGGGTTGATAGTGACTAAATAAAGACAAAAAATATAATAATTGATTATCATAGAGAGGATATGGAAAATATACTAGCTAGAGGTACACTGGGTTAGGCTTAGGTTAGTTCTCACTACTTTTGCATTTTTGCCATAATTTTAACCTTTTGATTAAAAATGTGTAAATTTACATTGAATCTAGATTTTTTTTACATGGATGGGTTTGAGGTTTTGGCTAGTTTATGAAAGGGGTGTTGGTTTATGCTTGACTACCTATCGAGATAAGTAGGCATAAGATATTTCCCCCTAACTTATCACACATTTATGGAGATAACTCACCCACACAAGCATAATGATAGATTAGGGTCTTGGACGAAGAAATTATAGGAGATGATTGAATTAAGAATAGGTTAGGATCTTAGGTCCACTATTAAACATGTATATGCATACATACTTTTTTTCTTAATTTTTGAGATGCTTGACTCATTTTCCCTCTATAGAGGAGAATTATTTTTGAGATATGACTATTTTAATTTGATAGTTTTTTTTTTTTTTAAATAAAGGAGCTGGTAAAAATTTTATTCATGAAAAGCAGAATACAATCAATAGACTACGGCAAAGCCAGCAAAACCAGCGCACATCCACGCAATTCACATCTTCCCCCCAAGCGCCCAGCAACTCAACGGCGCCCTTCACTCCTCCCTTCCGTCAATATCCTTAATGAGAAGGCGGCCCAAATGTTGGCGCGCCTCATTAGGCAGACCTTCCCACTCCTCCACATACAGGGCGTTCCTTGCTCTAGAACCAAATTTAGCCAAAAAATCAGCAGGTGCGTTCCACTCCCTAGGGATATGCACCCAAACTAGCGTCTCCATCAGGTCACTAACTTGCAATATCTGCTAGACAATCAAGGACAGTTGCCAGCTCACGTCATTCACTTTCCGTTCCTGAAGCATATTGATCAATATCTGCGAATCAGCCTCGCAATGAACCTTTCGCCATCCAAGCCCATAGGCTCTTTTCAGAGCATACAACACCGCCAATCCTTCCATTCTATTCACCGTCTGTTCCCCCTGGTGGGACAAAAAGAGAAAAACTAAGGCCCCCGAGGAGTCTCTGCCAACCCCACCAATCCCAGCGGGTCCAGGATTGCCACGAGACGAGCCATCTGTGTTAATTTTTAAAAAGCCATCCGGAGGTGGCGTCCATCTCCCTAGCCTTTGGATCTTCGGCTTCTCTCCATTTCTTCGCCTCACCCGGGTATAATTCACATAACCACACTGAACCCCCAATCTCACAGCCAACGCAGCATCGGTCTATGGCAAAGGCTGAGTAATTTCACTCTTGGCCGAGATAGTCTCCTGAAGCATGCCTAAAATCCTGTGCCATACCTGTTGGAGAGCCAGTTTTTCCCCTCTAAAAATTATCTGATTTCTCTCAAGCCAGACCTGCCATAAAAGGAAAATAGGTCTAGAGTACCATGCCTCCTGCAAAAACTGAGTACCGGATGGTGGTCTATCCAATCTAGACCAAAACTCAGCCAAAGAGGAAACATGAAGGCAACCACATCCCCAGGCATCCCACCAGGCATGCCAAAGCTGACTAGTAAAGGAGCACCGAAAAAATAGATGCGACGACTCTTCCTCCGCCTCCATACACAGGACGCATCTCGACGGTCCAGCAATGCCCCTCCGTCTAATATTCTCCCAAGTCAAGCACCGATTCCAGGCTAGAGTCCAGGAGAAACAATTACATTTTGGCCAAGAAAAATGGCTCCATACTCTCTTCCACCAGGTAACTTCTCCCCTATCCTCCCTCTGCTGAATCACCAGCTCTTGATATCCGAAGGAAACTATGTATTTCCCCTTGGGATGGGGCGCCCAAGCCAGCGTGTCACTCCCTCTGAGAGCGCAGCAGTTGCGTCCCTCCAAAATTCTCTCCAGCTCCATGCAATCAGCTTCCACGCCATTAATAGGCCACTCCCCAGAAGCCGCCCATCTCGCCTCCGTCGCCTGACCATTTTGAAAAAAGACTTTGTAATCGCTCACTCTGTTCCATCCGACTTCCCTGAAATTCTGTGCTAAATCACTCAAGTGGGGATGTTGCGTAATCAGCGGTGGAAAACCATCCCAAGAGTCAGTCCAAAAGTGCGCCTCCCTGCCATTTCTGCATATCCAAAAAAGTCCCTTTTTGATCAAGGCCGCTCCCTTCTTTAGAGTTGTCCAGATCACCGAACCGGCTCCATACAAGCTGTACCTGGGAATGTCCTTCGCTGGGACCCCACCCAAGTACTTATGCGAGAGGATTCTAGCCCACACACGCTCCTGTTCCACACACCATCTCCAGTAAAGTTTGGCAGCCAGGGCCGTACCTGTCAAAACAGACTGCCGAAGACCCAACCCCCCAAAACGTTTCGGGCTGCAAACAACGTCCCACCTAACTAAGCTCCATTTTGACAGAGTCAAATTACCGGCCCAAAGGAACTGCCGAGCCATACCATCCAGCTCCTTGACGAAACCAGACAGCGCCACCTGCAGCATGCATCTGTAAATAGGCAGCGCTTGCACCACAGACTGGATCAATTGAACCCGGCCAGCGAAGGAGAGCCACCTGTTAGTCCAATGGTTCACCTTGGTTCTGAATTTATCGATGATCCCCTTCCAAGTATCTCTCACTTGCCTCCCAGTAGAGATCGGAATCCCAAGATAGAGCACCGGAAGGCTGCTAATCTGGAACCACAGAATATTCGCCACCCTTCTCTGAATAGCCTGAGGAGTATTAAAAAAAAAGATGGAGGACTTGTCCTCGTTGACAACCTATCCCGTGGCAGCCAGGTAATCATCAAGTCCTTTGCGAAAACCAGCAGCCTCTCTCAAGGTAGCCATACCCGTCAGTGCCACATCATCAACAAACTGTAAATGGGAGAGGACCGGCAATTCCCCCCCCACCTCCATCCCTGAATAACACCCTCCAAGGTGTTTTTTCTAATCAATCGGCCAAGACCCTCAGCAAGAATCAGGAATAAGTAAGGAGACACCGGGTCTCCCTGCCTTAATCCTCTCATCGCCCCAAAGAGGTGGGAATGCTCGCCATTCACCAAGACCGAAAAAGAGGTCGAGCTAACACAGCTCATAACCCACATAATCCACTCCTCCGCAAACCCATAGGCAGCCATCATCTTCTGCAGAAAGGACCAACGGACCCTATCGTACGCCTTGGACATGTCCAATTTCATAGACATAGCTTTCTCCCGTGACTTTGACATAGAGTGAATGGCTTCTGTAGTAACCACAATTCCATCCAGAATTTGGCGCCCCTCCACAAAACCACTTTGTTCTTCAGAGATCAGCACATTCAGCCACTTTTTCAATCTTTCGGCAATCAATTTTGAAATGATTTTATAAACCACGTTGCAAAGTGCAATAGGCCGAAATTGGTTAAGGCGGTCAGCCCCTTCCCTTTTAGGAATAAGAGCCAAGAACGTTGAGTTCATAGCTCGAAGCATTTGTCTGTTATTCTGGGACTCATTAACAACAGCTAGTAAATCCCCTTTGACAATTTCCCAATATTCCTGATAAAATTCAATGGGGAAACCGTCTGGACCCGGCGCTTTACCCTGCTTCATTCCGAAGACAATCCGCTAGAGTTCCTCCATATTGATAGTACGCATCAGCTGTTCATTAATATCCTGAGAAACAACACTGGGGATGCAGGAAAGTATCCGCTCCTCAACGTCCTCCGTACTTCTACCTTCCTCAGTAAATAATGTTGAGAAATACTGGGCCGCTGCATTGCACATTTCTCTGGTAGAGGAGACCCTTTCTCCACTGTCCATAACCAGCGTCGGTATCATATTACCATGTTGTCTAGCTTTCACCGTATTAAAGAAAAAAGCTGTGTTCCGGTCCCCTTCCTGTAACCACTCAACTCTGGCCTTCTATTTCCAAAAAATCTCCTCTCGAAGCTCCCATTCCTCCACCTTTCGGATTGCCCTAGATTCTTCTTGCATCAAGAGTTCATTGAGCCCCTCCTCTCTAATTATTCTGGTGATGCTGTCCAGCTCTTCCTGTGCTTCTTTCTTATTGTGAAAAATATTCCCGAAGTGCTGCCGGTTCCATCTCTTGAGTTGATATTTTACGAATTGAAGGCACTTAACCATAACAAACATTGCCGTGCCAACTGCCGGCCTTCCAATCCTCCACCAATCAGCTACCCTTTCGAACAAACTCGGGTCCCTCAGCCACATAAGTTAAAATTTGAACGAAGGCTTTCGAAGGCTCTCATTGGAGGAAATGTTCAGCTTGATTGGCCAGTGATCTGAGCCTCTCCAGTCCAGAATCTCAAACTTCAAGGACCATTGACCATTCATCCAATAACATGAGGTCAAGAACCTATCAATGAGTTCGGCAATGCAGCTTTCCCCCATTCTCCTGTTATTCCACGTGAATCTGCCATTCCCCGGTTTTATATCCACCAGGTTGAGTTCAGTGATCTTCTTCCGAAGCAACAGGGACAAGGGCTCCAATCTAGCCGTACCTCCCCTTTTTTCCGAAAGATCCATGACGGCATTAAAGTCTCCAGCCAAAATCCATGGCACATATGGAAATTCTTTGCGGACCAACTGTAAATTATTCCACTCCATAAGCTTACCCAGGTACTCAGTGGGAGCATAAATGTTTGTGAAAAGAACATATTCCCCCGATTCCACACAAAGCGCCACCATGGAAAGAGACGATTTGAAGGCAATCCAAGAAACTGGAAGAATATTGTGGGGATTCCACAAGCACGCCACGCCCCCCGCCGATCCCTGAGCTCCTGTGCATTGACACAAACACTGTTTCCACATCTTGGGCGCAATTCCCAGCATAACTTCTACCAAAACCTTAGTTTCCTGTAGAAAGAGAACATCTGGATTATGACACATAACCAAATCCCGAACAACTTTTTGTCTGGGGCCGTTGTTCAAGCCCCTCACATTCCATGAGAGCGCAATCATTTTGCTGGAGACATGAAGTGGGAGTCGATGGTCTTCACCGACCCGGACTCAACTAAGTTCTCCCCAATTACCTTAATTCTTTCTATATCCTTCCTTCGGCCGGGTTTGGCGCTTTTTTCAGCTGACCCCTTCTTCCCTTCTCTCTGCTGAATTCCCAGGTGCGGATGGGCCTTGCCTTTCTTCTCCGTCTCTCCCACCTCAGCCTGCGTTGGAGGATCCATCTCTTCCCCTACTCGTCCCAAGTTTTCATATGCTGCTAAGGACATCTGTTCCCCCAGTTGTCCATCCATGATCATAGGTAGAGTAGCTTCTGCTATCATCAATGCATGGTCCATGGGTGTAGCACCAGTCACCTCGGCCTCTCCCCCCATTGCCTCTTCACTAATTAACCCTGGAAAGATTTCCTGCTGTCCCAATGAATCAAGAATCTCAAATTTGTTGATTGAATCTTCAGCCTGGCGCTCCATCCATGATCTTTTATGTCCTCTATTCTTGCCTTTAGCCTTTACTTGCACAAAACCCTCTGAGTCCTTACTTCCTTCCATTCCAATCTTTTTCCCTTTATCAACTCCAGTGGTTTGATGAAGAGGAGGGCGTGAAGGTTGCTGATCATTCATCTTTGCCTTGGGGCATCCACGTACCAGGTGCCCATACTCATGGCACAATCTGCATCTGAAAGGGAGCGTCTCATAATCAAGCTGCTGTACCCATGAATATTCACCTGCATTCATCTCAACTGCATCCGGTATGGGTTTACTTAAATCAATTTCTACACAAATCCTGGCGAATGTCATGAATTTCTTTCCTAAGGTCTGAGAAGAAGACCCAACAGGTTTTCCTAACATAGAAGCAATCAGCTGTAACACATCCTCCCTACAGCATTCAATGGGCATTCTGGGAAGTCTTACCCAAACCGGTACTCTATTCGGTAGCTCTTCAGTCGGGTTGAACCCAGCATGCCATGGTTTGACAAACAAACCAACCTGATTATAAAAATAAGGACCTCCTTCAAACACCCTGTTTCTATCATTAACACAGACAAATGTGATCATGAAGAAATTGTTTGCCAGCAGAGAGATTTCCATCTCCCCCTCTGGCTCCCACATTCATCTTGCCCAGCTCTCCAGGAAGGGTAAGGAAACTCTCAGTCCCAGAAATTTACAATAAAGTGAGTGTTTGGAGTAGTACTCCACATCCTCAGCTATCATTTCATAAGGAATAACCAGTTTTGGTCTCTCAGAGCAGCGCTCCAAGCATCCATTTACCTTATTCAATTTTGAACTTCCTACAGCATTTTTATCAAACATACCTGCTGAAAACACAAAATCTGCAGGTTCTTTCATCCTGGGTTCCAATCTGGAGCCATTCCCCTGAGCCTGCTTCCCTAAAACTTCCTTGAAGCTCCTATCCATTCTTGCTGACGTCAACCCTGCCTCCCACCACTCCCTGTCACTTCCTGCGCCCTTTTCCCCTTGCACCTTGCTCCCTCCGTCCACCAGCAACCAGAACGTGCCTTAAGATTCCCCAAACGCAATCCAAAAAACTACAGAAATAGGCCAGCGCTCGGCAGCCCTAGCCTGGTCGCGCACCCCTACCTCCTATTTTAATTTGATAGTTATTATGATATATGTATATGGATATATTATGGTTTATATTGATACCTTTTCATTCATGTGTTATTTCTTAAATTTCCATGTTTTCTTCTTATTTTATGCACTTTATATGACTAAGCGTTTGATGATATACCATGTATCCCTATGTTTTTGATAAAGTGTTGTGCAATATGCGTATATACATGAGAGAAAATTGTATGAAAATGATGTATTATTTTAAAACATGAATTAAGATGTTAATGTGATAAAAAAAATTGCAATTGATGACCTATTTTTTTTTTACATGACATATTAATTTAAATTTGAAACAAGGAATGAAAAGGATAATAGGATAAATTTGAGATGATAAATAATGAAAACCATAAATAAAATTGCATAGGAGAAAGGAAGATGACCTAATACTTTAAATCAAAGGGGAAAATATACTTCTTTATAGAATTAAAAAACACTAACTTTATTGGTTTCATCTAGAGATAACTAGTCTTAAAAAAATTAGTGAATCGGATAAAGTTACCTTTTTCAACATAGGCATATAAAGAGTTTTTTAAAGATATTTTTACTTGGATAATTTTTTATTTAATATTTATTTTTAATTTGACATTTAATTATTTTTATTACCCCCTATATTTAGTCTCATGTGATGAAGAAGACACATGGGGTCATCACCAAAGGATAGATGTAGGTGAATAAGTGCATCTCTTCCCAATGTTAACCCCATGCAACCAGTAACATGTGAATGATAAACACCAAAGGTTATAAGAGGGTGAGAAATGTGTAAATAGGTTTTTTTTAATTTTCACAGGACTTTTATTTTCCATATAAGTGTTTACTTTTATATCTACAAGTCCTTTACCCCCAAATCTTGGCCCCATGTAACTAGTAAGATACAAGGGATCATCACTGAAGACCAAGATAGGAAAGTAAAGTTTACTTATTTTTAAGAAAAATAATGTTATAATTTATAATGAAATATAAGAGGGGAATACCATAGAAAAACATATATATTACACTGTAGGTTAGCACTTTCTAAGTTTTGTAAGAAGATGTAGGGAAAAGAGATGTACTCTACCCATAATAACTAAGGCAAAAACCAGTGTAATGATAATATTGAGAATGATTTATATGGGATAATAAGGTAATGTGAGAATTTAATTATTTTTAAAGATTCATTCTAAAATATTTACATTGTGTGAACTAATAATCAGATGATCATCAAACAACACATTTGATATGTAGACAGACATATAAACTATGAAAATGCAATGAAAATGAAAACAATGTGATACACAAGTGTTATTTATAGAGGTGTGTTAAGTGTAAATAGTTCATGGAATTACCAAAATCCTTATTATCTATAGTTCATAATTGATATTATCCATTTTTTAAGTCTTTTGTCACTAGGTAGGGGCCTAACTAGTTAGGTCTAAAATTGTGATATTCTCCTTTATTTTTGTCAATTCAATTTTTGAGTCTAAAGATGAGGTCTCCTACATGTATATGAATTTTAAATAATAATTTTTAAACTCATCATACTATTTATAGGTCATAATTAATTTTTTTTTCTTGTTGGAGTGTGTGGATAAGGGAAGGCCAAAGTTTGTGAGCATTCATTGGGTTATTTTCCATAAACATTTTTTCTTGTATAATAGGTTTGTTGTCATATTTTTGAAACTAATATTATTAATTATGAGACATGGTTGAAATTATTTTTCCCATTTTCATTCTTAGGAGAGTTTGAGAGAGTTTAGTGAGTGACTCTATATGGTATTCTTCCTTTATAGGAGGGAGAGAGGATCTAACATTGGGTATGTTTGGGTAATCATTAGAATCAATGTTAATTTCAATGATACCTATTGTTAATGTATGAATCCTTATCTTAAGTATTGGCATGGCTAGGGGAGGATGAATGGTTTGTTTATCTATCCTTAATTCTAAAATATGATCTGAACTACTACTTACCCCTACATGATAAGGGGATGGGTGATTATGATAATAATATGGATCATTATGTTGTTTTGGGGATTTTTATTCATGCATTAATATTTATATCATGCCAAAATGGTCATTTTTAATACTAGGATTAAGAGCTTATACATTGAGAGGCATGTGAAGACTATAATTTTGGACCCTATAAAGATCAAATAGATGTTGTATTAGTTTGTATCTTTCAAAGGTATTGATAATTTAAATCATATACTTGGTCAAGATGGATGGCATTAACAAGGGAGTTTATTCACTCACTATATATTTTTTTCAACTCCTTTTTCTCTGGATTTATCATTTGATGAAAGCTTAGGAGCTTTGGTACTCCTCTTTAAGAGAAATAATTTACCTATCAAGGGTTTTTTGTCTTCAAAATTATATGGGTGATTTTCCATACCATTGGTGGGAAAGTGATAATAAATGTGTATCCTTGGTAATTTTTACATGGTCATTTAAATGGCATCAAAGGTTTTAGGGTCTCTTTGAGAGATAAAGACATTCTATAAGTTGAGGAACCTAATTTAATTGAATAGGTTAAAAGGGATTTATTTCATCCTGTGGATCTAAGGTCTTCCCATTAACATGTAATTTATAACTCTATCAATCACATAAAATAATGTCAACATGGTATTTGTAACCAAAGTGACTGGAAGAATGATGTTCCCTATTGAGGTAAACTTGAAGCTCTCATAATCTAATAAAGTGCTCCTAGTAGTAGAGCAATATGTACCCAAATTTTTAAAGAAATGAAAATGAGGATATGTTGATATTTTTTCCATTGTTGACCATATCCATTTCTACATAAGTTATATATATATATATATATATATATATATATATATATATATATATATATATATATATATACTTGTAGATACAAGTTTAGATCTATGCTTTTAGCCAGTTTATGTCTAGGGTTAGACTACTTAGGTCAAAGAAGTAACAAAAGGCTATTAAATTTTATCTAAGTGGGAACGTATCCAAATAAATATGATTTATTTTAGCTTATGTTGGATTCATGGCATTGGCTATATGGGCCAATCCAAAGGCATCAATTAATTTTGAATAATGGGATGAAGAGTTATTGAGAAGGTCTAGGAAAGAGATATGGTAAAATGTCTTTATGATATCAAAAATTAGATAATAGTTACCCATGGGTTTGGGTTTGGTGTTAGTATCCAATAAATTTATCATGTAAGGAGATATGGTATGATACTTTATCATGTGGGTAATAATGTTCAAATCCTTCCCAATTTCAAGTTACAAAAATCTTATCATACATTTTTCTCCTTGTAGTGGGGACCACATCATGGTTGACTGTGAATTAGGTAGAGGCCTTGACATCATGAGTACCATCCAATGTGAGTTGGTTAGATTTATTACCTTATGGATGGTTTAGTATGGCACACTACTGATGGTTTGGAAATGGGTTTCAGTAGATGCTCATATTAGTATTCTAAGGTGTTATGGGAATAGTTAATTGGGCTTGAGGGTTTGCATTGGCATCCCCTAGGAACATGTCTATAAATATTTCTATTTGGTCCCTAGGATGTTTTTGAATGAGTTTTTTGTATTCCCTATAGGATCAAGTATCATGTCTAATGACTCTAAGAAAAACATAGTAGACATTAGGATCATAGTCTTGAGGCTTTTGATGTTGTCCATACTAATCAAACCATTAATGTGGTTGTTATAATATAATAATTGGTTCTAATTAGAGTTAATGTTTTGGAAATAATTACAAAAATTTCCTTGGTTTTGGTTTTTCCATTAGGTGTGACAAGGAGGAGGGTGATTGAATTCAATAACATGAACAACATGTGTATGGTTTTGATTCCTAAAACCCATGTTATTGTTATTGGAATTGATATTTTTGTTTATGGGTTGAGATGGATTATTAATAACCAAATTCACCATGTTATTTTGATATATGGTGGCATTATGGTTCCCATGGAGAATCTTAAGACCTTGATTACTGAAGTTATGTTAGTTAGAGTTTTAATATCCTCCTTTATTTTGATTTGGGATGAAGTTTTTTCCATTAGTACCATAGGTTTTATAGTCATTTCTATTGGCTACTTGATTGATTCGAAGAGCACTTTTGAGTGCTTCTTCATATGACCGATACTAAAATTTTTGTAAGTCTTTGTATGCATGCTAATAACATACATTAAGCCATGCACTAAAATTTTCAAGGTATATATGAGACAATCAATGTAATGGAATATGATGGGTATAATAAATGAAATAGGATGAGGCTAGACCAAAAGATAAAGGAAAGGTAATATGAAAGGTTCAGATTTGAAATGGTATTTACTTGGAAGGACAAAATATAAAGGGGTCCTATTAATGGGGATTATGGTCCTAGAATATTCATCTAAGGATTAAAGCTAGATAATGATAAGATTTGAACTATGGGTATAGTGAATTACATAAATCATAAAATCAGAATCTATATCATTATGAAATGCACTTGCTAGAATGGGATCAGATACTCTAGGAAATTGGATAACACTATGATGACAAATAGGTTCAATGAGTGTCATCCAATATTAGAGACATATTTTTTAGTGATGAATAAGTGTGTAAGTTTTTTTTAATGTGTTTTAAATAAATTTATTTATATTTGGTAATATGTGAGCAAGGATTTTTGTTTTGCTTGTCTTGGCAATGATTTTGTTTAGGAATGGTTCTGGTACTTGCACTTGTCTTGATAAGGTTTTGATTATTGATTAATTTTGTAATTGTATGCTTTTAAATAATGATTTTTTAAATAAATTTAAACTTAATTTATTACTAAAAATAGATTATGGAAAAAAATAAAATAAAAACCAATGAAAGCAAAGAGAGACAGGTGATTAGTTTTATTCTTTTCTTAATCAACAATGTTTTTGTAAATAAACTTAAACTAAATTGATTATTAAAATGAAATTATGGAAATAAAAGAACTAAAAACCAATGCAATAAAATAAATATAGAGGTGATTATTTTTGTTTTTTATTTATTTTTTGGAAGCATGCAATACTGAAAAAATGAAATCTAGCCTAAATTATGCAAGTATTGATTTCTAACTTTTCTATATGTAAAATAAATCAAATTATTTTTTTCTATTTTGAGATTTTAGATGAATGAATATATTGTTAAAATTAATT
Source organism: Torreya grandis (assembly GCA_037957365.1). Lineage (NCBI taxonomy): Eukaryota > Viridiplantae > Streptophyta > Pinopsida > Cupressales > Taxaceae > Torreya > Torreya grandis. The sequence goes on along the minus strand of JARHVA010001544.1, from coordinate 234,623 downwards.
TTTTATAACATGTAATTAAAATAAAAATTAAATCTATATCCTAAACAATAATACTATAAAATTATCTAGGGGTTCTCTTTGAAAATGCAAGCTAGACTGAGTTTTGGTATTCCTAGGTGGATGCACACTAGGTTTGAATGAATTTTTATTGAAAAATAATGAGATAAACGTTATGTTTTATGATTTTTTGATATTAAAATATTGTTCTCACTTCATACAAATGAAATGAATCAAGTCCAATATCTAGACTTTCATTGTCTTAGGTTTTTCTAGAAATTTTCTAGGTGTATGTGTGATTGTTTGTTTGTGAATGTAACCCTATTAAAAATGACAAACATTTGTTATAAAAATGAAAATTATTTTTTTATTAAAATTTACCTCGTGTTTGGATGTAAAATATGTGCTTTCACAAGATCATAATATGTAAATGCAAACAATAAGGGTCCAAACTATTGTTTTTAGTGTAGTAGAGAGGAGAAAAAGGAATATTTATTTTCCTATCTTTGCCTTTTTGTAATAAAACATAATCTAATGATTGAAAATTAATATAAATTAATATAATATAATAAATTAATAAACAAAATTTAAATTTAAAACTCCTAACTTGATCAAGGTGTAGACCAACTACAACCAAATGATTGTTATAGTAAAATAAGTTATCCTCGGGTAGCTAACTCCTTGATTACTCAATCATAGTGCTTTCAAATGTATAATTAAAGTATGAAAATGGGAGAAATATAATATTTGAGAATAAGAGAAGTTGAATATTGGTTGGGTTGATTCAAAAATAATAAATAACTAGTTATTGAATCATATGAATTCTACTTTTCAAAAACTATGTAGAATGACCATGAACATGACCAAATATGGAGCAAAATGTTATCCAAAACTGAAATAAGTTATGCTAGGATTGTGTAGATCTTAAAAAAACCCAATCTTTAATTAAATTTTTGGATCCAAAATCAAGTCAATATTGACTTACAAAGAAGAGTAATGGATCTTGCATGAAGGAGTTTAATTGAGTTGAACTGGGGATTGAATTTGGAAGGGATTCAAAATGATTGAAAATATAAGAGGGAGTGATTTAAACCTAATTAGAGGTGGATGTAGGAATTTTAAGTAATAAGTGCAATAAAAATCATTCAAAATGCATGAAACTTGAATTTTGGAAGCTAAAAATAACACATGAATAAGCAGTGATGGAATTATCATTATTTTTAGGTGGTGGTTATGTAACTATCATAAACTATGATAGGTTCCTCACCCTCTATTATGGAACCACTACAGATGATTACACAACCACTATTAAAAGGATGGGTTTGTCAGTGACGATTTCACAATAACCATGGTGAAAGTGTCACCAATCTGGTGGTTTTGAAGTGGAGAGTGAAAAAAGTGTCATTGTTTAGGGTAATTATATCACCAAGGAAGTAATTTAAAGACTATGGAAAAAGAGACTCAAAGAAAGCAATTTTTGAGGTTTTTAAAGACTAAATGAGAATAAAAAGAGGTAGACAATGTTAGAGAGGTTTGAGTCTGAGCATGTATGTGGAGATCACTACATCATCATTGGATTTGTTAAAAATGCCACACCTATTTAACCCTAATTTGGATAAGAATCATATTTTAGTGGTTAGGGTTAAGTATATAGAAATGATAGGGCACAAAGGTGAATATCAAATATATATTAGGCTAGTTAATGTGAAAAAATTAGATGTACCATATGCTAAATTTATTATGTTGAGATACATTATTGATGGAAAGTAAAAAATTTATAGACATATAAATGACATAAAATAAAGTACTTAGCTATTTTTAATGCTAATACAATGTTAGATTTGATACAAGTGTGAATAATATAGTAAGATAATTATAGAATAGTTTTTTACATTCTAGAACTAATGCCTCTATCTCTATAAACACTTGCATCAACCTAGGAAAATTACATCGATGCTTGTTTTTGGGTTTAATGTTAGTGTCCTATATAAAATATGCACTAAAATAGGATTCAACCATCTATATTCTACTAGGTTTAGCTTCACATTTATTCTAGTGCATTTAGATCTAGGTCATGGACTATCACTCTTGGTGAAATGGAAAAACCCTAGCTTTGAATCTTTAATGTGACCTTTAAAAGAATGGGTTAGTGGGCACATGGTGTCAATCTAACCTACAATGAACCCATTATCAAAGGTTGATATATACATAATTGATACTCTAGAAGAGGGTATCAGACTCATGTATTTATCTCCTATGTGTTGGATTATGTGTGAATCATGTAATGTGTAAAGCAATTACAATAGTGACCTAGCTTGTAACATAGAAAATATGACCTTATGACTACTCCTTTATTAACTTAGAGTTGTATATGGGATATTAATTTGAATAATATCAAAATAGGGTAGAATATGAAAGTTTTTGGTAACTTGAGTACTTATTGAGTACTCTTTTAGCATGATTAATAGGTTTCATAGGTGGTGAATGAATGAGGGTTGATATTATATTTATAACAATATTATTAGTATATAACTTGCGTTAAAACACTTAGGTCAACCACTATAATACATTTCATTTGTAAATTGGATTTATTTAAGGAACTAAACACTTGTGGTGGGATATGATAGTAATGTTAATGCTACTGTCTAACCTAGACATTAGTGTCTAGGGAGAAGGAAAGAAGGCTAAGGCTCAGAACATACAAAGGTGTAAGATAAGTATATTTTAAGAATTTCAAGTAAGGTGGGATGAATGTGTCATCAATATAAGGCTATTAATACTAAGATATAGGCCAAGGGGCATAATATAAAGTAGATGTGAGGCTTTCATAAGCAAGGCATGTGTAAAAAAAAAGAGGAACAACTAGGTTCATGAGTTTTCAAAGTGTATAATATTGAGGTGTTTCATAATCACATAATATCATCTAAATTTAACCCCCCCTTTAATATAGTAATGAAATTTCTAGTGTAAAGGAAAGGAATAAGTAGATGGGTGTGTATATACACCTTGTCTTTACTTGAGTTGAACTTGGGTGCTTTATTGGAGTTGGGTTTAAGTGTTTTGATGGTGACTAACCTCAAACTAAGAACAAGTTATAGTGTGTAATTATTTCATATAATCTAGGTCAAAAATACTTGAAATAGATTAAAATTGAAAGAGTAATGTTTAAGAGTACACCTGTTTGTTGTTATAACTACCTTCCCTATTGTCAAGTTATTTTTGCAATATATGTATCATTGTAAGGTTATGAAATTGAAATTCAAATAAATATAGATAGTTATTTTAAAGTGCATATATCTAAGGAGAGAGAGAGAGAGAGAGAGAGAGAGAGAGAGAGAGAGAGAGAGAGAGAGAGAGAGAGAGAGAGAGAGAGAGAGAGAGAGAGAGAGAGATGCCCCTAAATTTGGAAAAAAAGTGAGTTTCCACTTGGTAGTTGAGATTAACTCAACTGTGTAACCCAATGATACTTGTAACCTGGTGAGTTTAGATGATCAAATCCAAACTAAAAACTTGGAAATATTTAATGTTTTATTCACCCCAACCATACCAAAAGTTGAACTAACTATTGTCATAGATTGGCTCACTAAATTCTATAAAAGTACACTAAGTATTAGTACATGCTATAGTTTTAGAAAATAAATTTGATTTAGATTTTATAATATTATGCACATGTTGCATAGCATATGCACCTTATATTTGTCTCATGTTGAAACTATGTGTAATAATAGTACCATGTATAGAATTCTCCCACAAATGTGTATTGAAATCATATAATTGTGTGCTTTGGCCAATTTAGAAAACTATGTAAGTGTGGAGGACATAATTTCAAAGCATTCCCCCACTATATATGGAGAAATATGAAACTAATAAAAGTGCCAATGTTAAGTACATGTTTCAAAACACACCCCCACTATAAAGTGAAGATGTTGAAAATTGAATAGGCATGGAAAACATGCTTTTAAATCATGCCTTAATTGAATCTATGAATTATACATACCATGTTAAATGAATGTGGAGAACATGATTTTAAATCATGCCCCCATGATAATCTAAAAATTGTGAATGCATGGAATCCATGTCACCATAACATGGCCCCACTAAATCTACAAAATGGTGTAAGTACCATACACTATGTGAGTGTGGAAAACATGCTTCCAAAGCATGCCCCTACTACAATATATAAACTATGAATGTGTGGAATCCATATCACCATGAAATTCCCCCACTAATATTCCCCATTTGAGGTGAGGTAAATATGGTACTTGCTAATTATCTCACCTCAAAAGGGTAGGAAAAATATAAATATATAATTTTAACCATGTATCATATAGATGGAAAAATGTCTAGGTATATGTAGCAGTCAAGTGCATAGAACCAATATGATGACATATAATCCTAAGATGCATGATAAATATCATAGAAATGTCTATATAGTAATAGTAAAAATTAAACAAGAAAACAAGGACACACATAAGGGCAATCAAAATAAATTCAAAAGATAATGGTCAAAAGAGATCACAAATAAGGGGCATGTTGAAATGCTATGAAATTAAATGGACATGAACTAGTATAATGTCCACAGAGGTAAATAATGACATATTAAGATGTCCATAGAATGTAATGACATGTTTAAATTTCCATGAAGATAATCATAGGCACAAGGTATAGATATAATGGAGCATATTAAAATGCTTGAAAAATTAATGAAATATCAAGGCAAAACACTAAAGGAAGTGTGTAAAGGAAAAGCATAAGAAACCAGCATAAACATGTCTTAGTGGCCCATGGATCGAATGTGTTATAAAAAACATGTAGTTAATAACATATAAAGTACCCTATGTAATATATAATTATGGATAATAGGCATGTGTAACTACATATTTAATCTCAAACATGATAATTTAGAGTGATCATCGAATCATATAACATGTGTATAGTAAGATGAGAGAAGATGGATGCCCCCGACATCCTAATAATACGAGTAGAGAGAAGGACCAACACTCGTAAGTGTATCATGTATTTGTGTATGCGTATGTATGTTTATGTAGGATTAAATGATATGCTAATCCCTAACATGGAACTAACACATATATTCCAATGTTTAATAAAACATGTGTGCCAAAAGTGTTTTTGGATTTTTCAATGCTTTATAAAAATTTTAATTTTTTAGTATTTTGGATGGTTTAAAAGTTCTAATAAAGGAAGTCATCATCATTTAAAAGTGTGGGACCATTTTTAAAAATATCTATAAATTATTTTATATAGTGATGGATTACCTATTGTTTAACATACTTGTCTAATTGCCTCCCTAAAGCTAATGGTGTGGATAAAAAATCATATCCAACATATGGGTTACAAATATTTATGCACATATTAAGAAAGGTACTGTACATATTTGTAGTATCCAACATTCCTTTCCATTTGTATAGCCAATTTTATCTAAGATTTAATTTAAAATTGGATGTTTAGTATTATTACTATTGTTGATGATTTGGCATTGATATTTTCATTAATGTCAAAGGTTGTTAAGAAAGGTCTTCATGAGGTCATTAAAGAATATATCTATGAGAGAGGATATTGATCAATGTTTTAGTGATTCTGACAATGTAAGACATGTTTTTTATATGTTATTATGACTACATGATTGATGTGAAGGTCAGCATATAAGTTCCTTGTTATCAAAGTTGTCAAGTGCTTGAACCTAGTAAGTGACTTGAGAAGGTATGTGTATAGGATGCCTAGTACTGTGCATGTAGGGTCATGATGGATTGGTGAGATGAATTCAAACAAGAATGAAAGGTTTTATGAGATTGATTATTCATGTGTATGAGTAATTTAAACACTCAATGTGAGTGTTAGGGTGAGTCTACAAGGGTAGGATCTATAGACCTAGTATGTACCTAAACCACTTCAAGACAATGCCTGGCCTAATGAGTTATAAAGGTTTATTATAAAGGCATGTTAAGGATGTATTTTTGTGTATAATAATGATATATATTGCCTTATTATGTTATTGAGGTAGATCTCACATGGAAAGAGTCATGAAGGTCATTTTTAAGGCCAAATATGGTTTACAGGTCAAGATCTAAGCAAGTAAAGAGAGAAAGTATGGCCTAATGGCCTAATGTATGAGGTTCTATTTCCAAGGAAATTATGGATAAGTGAGTTGTTTCATAGGAATGGTATATTTTTTCAAACATTTTCATAAATTTTGAGGTCATAGTTTTCAATAAAAGGCATGAAAAGTGGTTTTGAGGTTTCTCGAGTGCACAAAATGAAAGGTTCTCAACTTGAGAAGGATTTTCTTATGTTTTAATTGTCTTATCTCAAATTTCTAAGAATTATTTTTTATAATTAGGGGCTAATCTTTATGAATCATTACTAACAGTGGAAGATGGTTTAAACCCTCAAAGAACCATAATAGTAACCTCATATGAAATAAGTTGTTAAAAAGTGATAAAAATTTATTTTTATGGATATTTTATTGATTTTAGGTTGTATTAAACTCTCCCATTAATCTCCAGTTATGATTTAGTCTTTAGGTGAGTGAGTAGACCCTACAAGAAAAACCTTGTTTCTCAGAGATTTATTGTAGTAGTCAAATTTGACCAATTCAAAGTTGATAAATAGATGGAGAAATTTTTTTGATAATTTTAGTTTGTATCCATAAAGGTTTATGTATATTTTATATCCATTAGGCATGCTAAATTTCCCATCCAATTTGAATAGTCACTAATGGGCATAATGGTGGAAATGGTGAGAAACCCAAGAAATAATGAGAAGATGATTAGGGATGTGTTATCATGGATTAGTGATGGAATAAAGTATATAGAGGTGTTTCTTTATGAATTTTAATACATAATCATGATTGGTAGAGTTTTTTAGGAAAATTATAATGGTGAAAAAGTTGCTCACAAGTTGACCTACCTGGCTCGAGTGAGACAGTGAGATGTAAGGTTATGAGATTGGTCTACAAGACCAGTATTTCCATTTAAACATATTATATTTATATAAAATAATGGTATAATTATATCAAAGGATCATTTCAATTAATTTTAGGTCTTTGAAAATTGTCATATAGGTGTTGAAGGTCATTATCACTATGAATATGCTTGAAGGTATTATGGTAGTTCTAAGTGGGCTATTTGCATAAAAGGGTTTGAGTCCTTTTTCCATGATTTATGAAGTATAAATCATATGGTGATGTACCTAAGTTCATATATATTTTGTATATGTTTTTTATTTCCATGATTTATCATCTAATTTATGCTTAATCTTTACTAGTTCAAGACAAACTTCCTATAGGTTCAAAAGCCTAATTGTGAACAATGTTAATGATGTGATTCAAGTGGTGGTTGGAGCTAAAATGTGGCATCAACCTAATATGAGAATGTTATGAGTCTATTTGAGTGGAATATGAAGTTATCCTACCACGTGTGGTTTTTTAAAGTGTTCCAACAATATCAAAGGTTAATGTGTACTAATGAAGGCCTAATTGAATTAGGTCTCCTTAAGGCCTAAAGAAGGATTTGCTCCATTTGAGATATGTCTGACCTAATGTAATTTTTGATTAAATTTTATGGAATGTAATAATGGATACTTAATTGAAAATATAAGTGGTAAAGTATGTATTGATTACCAAGAGGTGTATGAACAAGTGCCTAGTATAAGATCAAGGCCTAATTATTTAGTTAGAGGATGAAAGTGTTGAAGAAAAAGATATAACACTTTAAAGAGATAAAGGAGGAATTTTAAACCATAAAAAGGATGAATATAAACTATAATTAATATCTAATTTGGTTACTATATATTAATATCAAGGTCAAATGACATAATCTATCTTGAAGAGACCTAGCTGAGTGAAATAGCCTAGAAGATAGTTTGAGAGGGTAAAAGAGTGTCAAAAGTTGAAGAGGTGGTCATAATAAGTTGGTTTAGTAAAAATGTGTCTTAAATCTTATTAAATCAAGTATGTGCATAATTTTTTGCTAAGTATAAAGGGTTTGGTGCCTCCTTTTAATTTGGTGGTTGCTAAAACCTAGTTGAGTTGGTGCTTAGTAGCTATTTGGGGTTGTTGCTCCATGTGATGTTGGTGTTTCACTAAATTTTATGTTTGTATTATAGGAATATATTCCATTTGACTATATCACTATCTTTTTTCCCCTTTTTTTATTCCCTTAAATAAGTGTTCTATGTGTTATGATCTTTTCTAATGCTCATATAAATGGTTCTTGATATGTTGCTAGTTCACAATATTACTTTGATAGTTCATGAATGATAAAGTAAAGTTGCAAAATTTTTTGAAGACTAATTCAACCCCCTCTTAGTCAATTTTATTCTAATAATTAGTATCATATCTTGGTCCTTTGAATCAAATTTAACAACTTAATGGTGATCCTAAGAAGAACATGATGTCCAATGATGAAGAAGTCTACTATGACAATGAAGAAGGAGAAGCTAAAGTAGACCTTGAAGATGAGATCATGAGTAAACTTGATTATTTTAAGCATCAAAATAATACTATCAAGGAACATGAGAATAAGTTATAAAGTCTCAATAAAAAATTTATATCAAAGGAAGTTGAGTATGACCAGTTGAAGATAGCGATAGATTTCTTGAAGGTTGAGCATGAGCAGATCATAGACAAGATGAGAAAGTTTGAGAGAGAGAGTGAGAAGTAAAAACAATTCAAGAGTAATAACATGAAAATACCAATTAGGTAGCCCAATTTAATATAGGATAAGCCATAATGGGACCATGGTAAAATGAGTAATTAGTCAAAAGGTAAGTGTAAAAATGTTGTTTGATACATCTATCATAATTTAGAACACATTACAATATTATAATCTAGTAGAGTTATAAGTCCCTAAAGATTCTAAAAGACATATGAAGCTCCTAAAATTCATAATAAGTATCATACACTATTATGGAATATGAATAAAGTTATGACTAATCATATTGAGCTCAAGAGTCAAGATGGACTATTTGCTGAGGAACAAAAGACTAAAGAGGATTTTATGCTAACTCAGACTACCTTTCACATTAAATATGAAGGCTTGAAATGGTATATATATAGTGGTTTCTCAATCCACATGATAGGATAAAAAAATTATTTCGTCTCATTAAAGAAGAATGTTATAAGAATAGTGAGGTTTGGAGACAACACAACTACCAATACAGTTGGCAAAGGTGTCTAGAGTTTGGATAATGGGAAGACCAAGCCATAAAATGTGTTGTATGTGGAAGGTTTGAAACATAGCTTGATTAGTGTAAGTCAAATTTATAATTAAGGAGACACAATAACCTTTCGTAATAAAGGGTGTGAGATAATGAGATCTAAATTAGGAAGGATAATTGCTAATAATAAGAGGATTAATAAGAATATATATGTCTTGAATGAGATAAATAAAGAGATATTCTTCATGAGAAAGATAGATGAAATTTTTCTATGGCACTAAAGGTTAGGTCACCTAAACTTTGACAATCTAGTCAAGATTAGCACTAAGAAGTCTATGAGGAACATGAACAAGGCCTTTTCATAGGTGATGAAGAAATATTTTGAGATTTCCATGATAGGAGAACTATCATTCTTTCTTGGGTTACAAATCACTCAATCTAAAAAAGGTATATTCATCTCACAAGCCAAGTACATAAGGGAGATGTTGAATAAGTTTGAGATGGAATATTACAAGGTAGTTAGTACATCCATGATCACAATGATTAATTTGAGAAAGGAAGATGAGTCTTCAAAGGTCAATCAAATGCCATATAGGTCAATGATTGGAAGTTTGTTATATACCATTTCCTCTAGACCTAACATCATATAAGAAATAGGTCTTATGGGAAGGTTTAAAGAAAACCCAAAGGAGAATCATCTAAAAGTAATCAAAAGGATACATAATTATCTCAAGGGAACTATGGAGCATGGTTTGTGGTATCTAAGAAGTAAGGAGTTAAATTTGATATCCTATATAGATGTAGAATAGGCAGGAAATCTAGATGATAAGAAGAGTACCAGTGGAGGAAATTTATTCTTAGGTGGGTAATAATCAATAACATTATCCACTAGTGAGGCTAAGTAAATTACATCAGCTTCATGTTGAACTTAGGTCCCATGGATGAGATAGACTCTAAAAGACTACAAGGTAGAGTATGATGATCCTAACCCTATCTATTGTGACAATATAGGTGTTATAAGTGTCATAAAAAAACCTATCATGCACTCAAGGACTAAGCACATTCCCATCAGGTATAATTATTTAAGAGAGTAGATAAGTGAACACATTGTTAGACTTGAATATGTTTCTACATAGGATCAGATTTTAGACATTTTGACTAAACCACTTCCAAAGGTAACATTTGAACATCTAAGACATGAATTGGGTGTAATTCCTACCCCTATCAATCATTAAAGAAGCCAAGTACTTAGGGTTAGATAATAATTCTAATTATATAAAAATAATAGGCGAGTTTTTACAAATAGGTATTCATGGATATAGGGGGCACATGCTTATATTATGTCTCATAAATTTAGTGTTTTATGTGTTGAGTATTTTGGTTACAACGAGTGTGATCCATGGAGTTACAGACATCACTTTGTCATTTATGTCAAAAGGGGAGAAATAATATGATGGTGAGATAAGAATGATCATTTTGTAGTGTATTTTTACATCAATGATAAATGGAGATATTTTTGGACATAATTCCTATTGTTGAGGTTTGGTATTGATGTTGTCATTGATGTAAAAAGGTTCTTAAAAAAGTTATTCATGAGGTCATTAAAGAATGTAGATATGAGAGAGGTTATTGATTAGTGTTGTAGTGATTATGAGAGTGTAATAATTTTTTTATATATGTTATTATTATTTCATGAGTGATTTTAAGGTCATCATGGAAGGTCTTTATTTTCAAAGTTGTCAAGTGCTTGAACCTAGTAAGTGACTTTAGAAGGTATGTGCATAGGATGCCTAGTCTCATGCATGAAGGGTCATGATGTATTGGTGATATGAATGAAAATATTCATTAAAGGTTATAAAAGGTTTATTGATCATTTATATTATGCATTTGATCACTAATGTAAGTCTTAGGGTGAGGCTACAGGAGTAGGACCTACAGACCTAGTCTATACCTAGACCATTTCTAGACCTTGCCTAGCCTAATGAGGTATAATGGTCTATTATCAGGGAATGTGAAGGATGTATGGATATGTATAATCATTATACAGGTTTTTATAATATGTGAGTAAGATATAAATCACATGGAAATAGGCATAAAGGTTAATTGGAAGGCCTAATGAGGTTTCCAAGTTAAGATCTAAGCAATCATAGAGACAAAGCATGGCCTAATGGGGTATGAGGTTTTGTTTAAAAGGAAAGTATGTAAAGGTGAGTTTTTTCATAGGTATTCTATATTTTTTCAAGAATTTTCAAAAAAAATTAGGTCATGGTTTACAAAATAAGACATGAAAAGTGGTTTTGAGGTCTCTTGAGTGCACATAATGAAGGGTTCTCAACCCGAGAAGGATTTTGTTATGTTTGTTAGCTCATGAAAAAATTAAATGGTAAATTGAGATATTCATGGTATAATTGGAAGGTCCCTAGATACAATTTAAATGGATTAGTTTTTTTAATTATCAGGTAATCTTTATGAATGATTGCTAACAGTGGAAAATGGTTTAAACCCTCAAAGACCCCTAATAGTGACCCAATATGAAAAGAGTTATTATAAAGTGATAAAAATGGATTGATATTGATATTTTAGTGATTTTAGGTTTTATCTAAATATCCAAATAATCTATAGGTATGATTTATTATTTATGTGAGTGAGTGGACCCTACATGAAAGACCTTATTTCTTAGAGATTTACCGCAGCAGTCATTCTTGACCAAATCAAAGTTTCTAAATTGATGGAAGAAAAATTTTTAGACTTATAGTTTTTGAAAATAAATTTTTTATATAGGTTATATCCCTCAAGTGTGCTAAAATAGTCATCAAAGTTGACCAGTTGCTAATAGGAATAATGGTGGAAACAATGAGAAACCCATGTAGTAATGAGACTATGATTAGGGTTATGTTATCATGGATTAGTGATGGAACCAATTTCATGGAGGTGTTTTTAAATAATTTTAATTAATTCTCATTATTATTATTATAGTGTTTTATGATAGTGATAATAGTGAAAGTTTTTCTCACAAGTTGACCTATTTGGCTCAGGTGAGATAGTGAGATGTAAGGTCATGAGATTGACCTATAAAACAAATATTACCATTTGAAAATATTATATTTATATCAAATAATGGTATAATTATATCATAGGATAATTTTAATTCATTTTATTTCTTGGAAAATGGTCATACAAGTGTTGAAAGTCGTTATCACCATGACTATGCTTGAAGGTATTCTGATAATTCTAAGTGCGCTATTTGTAGAAAAGGATTTGAGTCCTTTTTCCTTAAGTTGTGATGTATAAATAATATGGTGATTTCCTTGAGGTCATATATCTTATTTATATGTGTTTTATTTCCATTATTTATTATTTAATTTATGCTTATTATTTAGTAGTTCAAGATAGACATCCTATAGGTCCACAAGCCTAATTATGAACAGTGCTAATGATGTGCTTCAAGTGGTGGTTGGAGCTAAAATATGTCATGGAAATAATATGAAAATATTATGGGTATATTTTAGTGTCATATGAATTTTTACTACTATTTTTTTTAAAGTGTTTCAAAAAGATCAAAGGGTAACATGTACTAATGAAGGCCTAATCGAATTACGTCTCCTTAAGGCCTAAAGAAGGATTTTGTCGATTTGAGTTATGAAAGACCTAATTTAATGTTTGATTAAAGTTTTTAGAATTTATTAAGGTATATTTATTTTAAAATATAGGTTTTCAAGTATGTATGGCCAAAAAATAGGTGTATGAGCAAGAGCCTAGTATAAGAATAGGGCCTAATAGGCCTAATTGCCTAGTTAGAGGATGGAAGTATTGAAGCAGAAGATACAAAAATTTGAAGAGATAAAGGAGATATTTTATACAATAATAATGGTGAAAATAAACTATAATTAAGATATAATATAATTATTGTAGATGAATATCAAGATCAAATGACATAATCTATCTTGAAGAGATGTAGTTGAGCGAAGGAACCTAGAAGACAATTTGAGAGGGTAGAAGAGTGTGAAAAGATGAAGAGATGGTCATCATTAGTTGGTTAAGAAATAAGTTGTCTTGAAGGTGATTAGATAAATTAGGTTTTTGAGTTGGTTTTAAGTCATCTAGGGGGTTAGTTCCTCTTTGCAAGTTGGTGCTTAACCAGTTAGGGTTATTGCTTCATGTGAAGTTAGTGCTTCAATAAATTTGATGTTTGTCTTATAGGAATGTATTCAATTTGTATATATTAGTGGTTTTTATTCCACTTTAGGGTTTCCCACTCAAATAAGTGTTATATTTTTTATGATCTTATCTCATTCTCATATAAATGGTTCTTAATATGTTGTTAGTTTACTATATTGCTTTGATAGTTCATGAATGATAAAGTAAAGTTGTAAAAGTTTTTGAAGACTAATTCAACCCCCCAGGAATTGTGATTCCAACATGGGGGTTATTTTTATGGTTACTACCATGTGTATCACAAGTAATAATTAATTGAATATGTTTACAATATTTTAGCATTAATGGAGAGTATATGCGTTCATTTTTAGTATGTCTCGAGTGTTCAAAAAATGTAGTTCTAAAAGTTGTATCCCAATTGTTAATATTAAATTGGATATGGTGGAAATATACCTTGTTAATATTAGAAGTAATAGTCAACTCTCTATTCTTTGTTCACTTTGAAAGATAGTTCTCATTCAATAGCATGGAATAATTTGGCCTTTTGATAGGTTCTGAATATTTTGGAGAAGACTCCACATTGTTCACATGGTAAAGTTGCATTTGACCTTTATAAGGATGGATAAATGATTTTGACAATGAGGGGTGGATTTTTTAATAAGCATTTACATTCACATCTATTATGGTTGTGTTCCCCTTATCTAGATTTAGTGTTGTTTTTTCTATAAGTGGATCAAATTCTAGTGTGCACTTTTTTTCATCTATCATATCATGAATAGAATCATCATCACTATAATAGTAAACATAATCATGCAAATCATTTTTATCAGTATTGACCAAGAAAGGAATATCAAATGAAGGAGGTTCTTTTGGTTTTAATGTCTCCTATAATAATGGTTCTTAATTTTTATATGAATTTATGGGCACCTTAATATGTGGTACCTTATTTGTATCTAGAGATGGAGGATCCATTGTAATTGAATTACCTATCTTATATGTGTGTACGTGCTCAAGAGGAATGCAGTGTTTAGGTGGTATCACTGTAGGGATGTATTTAATTTTGGATTATATCATTTTACAAAATTTGAAAGGTTCATCATCAGTTTGTTATTAAAGTATGATCATGTATGAATTTTGCAATTGGTAAAGTGTTGATGGGACATATTACATTGAATGTATCCAAGGTCTACCCAAAAGTACATTATAATGCAATGATTATACAATACTTGAAAAGTAGTTGAAATAATTTTTTGTCCTAATGTCACACCCAATGTAATCTAATCAACTAGAGGACTATGTGAATTATCGAACCCTTGGATATGCATAATCTAATTTTGAATCAGATTGGTGATAATTCCTATGGTGGTTAATAAAATGATACTAAAAATGTTTAGGCCCAATCCATTATCAATGAGTACCCTTTTCATGCCTTTATTTTTCATTGTCACTTGTATGAACAAATGTAAGTCTTGATCAATAATATCTTTAGATGGTAATTCAGTTGGATCGAAGGTAATAAGTTTAGAATTATTTATAAGATATTTCATGATATTTGTAAAATAAGTAGACTCAATATCATTTAAAACTTGAGTTTCATGCAATGTCTCATATAGGATGTCCTTATAAATGTTAGATTATTTTAAGAGATCAAGTATATAAATTTTAGCATGTGAATTGATCAATGTGTCAACAAGGTCATAACCCTTATATTTTATCACAAGTTTAGTCTTAAGATGCACCTATTGTATATTAATAAGTGGTAGTGTAGGTTTAGCATCCTTACCTCTTTGAGTAGTAACAACATGAGTCACAAAATCCATTATAAGCCATAGGATAATAATGGGTGTAGGGTGGTAAATTTCACTTGAATAAGGATTGGGTAGAATAAATGGTTGAAAACATGCATGTTGGTGTATAGATACTAAATCTATAAAATTACAAGAGGACCTATGGAGAGATAAAAAATGTTATTTTTGCATTAAAACCCTCTCATTTTTATTGCATATTTACTTATAATGTTTGATAATATAAATAATTTATAAAACCATTGAAAATATAGGGTATTGGACCTTGAAATAATTTATAGATGATTTCATGGCAAACATGATTGCAATATTTATTAATCATGGATCAACAATAGGAAAATAAATTATAAAATTGTAGCTAGCCTAGAGTTTTTGGTTAAAAGATTATGTTCACCAAAATTTTAACCCCAATTTGGATAATTATCTTATTTTAGTGGTTAGGGTTAAGGATATTAAAAATATAGGTCATAAGGGTGAAATCATATCTAAAAAAATCTAATTAATGTGCAAAACTCAAATATATCATATGTTGTATTTATTATGCCGAGATAGGATATTAATGGAAAGTAAAACTTTGATAGCTATATATGACATAAAATAAAGTACTTAGCTAGTTATGATGCTAATATAGTGTTAGATTTGATATAGGTAAGAAGTAAGTAGGAAAACAGATATGGAAAGTTGTCAGATTCTAAATCTGGTGCTTCTAGCTCTTTGGACACTTCTATCAGCCTAGGATAATTATGTCAATACTAGTGTTTAGGTTTGATTCTAGTACAATGTATAAAATATGTGATGAAATAGGATATAACCACCTATATGATTATGGGTTTTTCTTCACCTTTCTTATAGTGCATAAAGATTAGGGTCATAAATTGTTATTCTTGGTGAAAAACCAAAAACCTAGCTTTGCATCTTTAATGTGACCTTAGAAAAAATGGGTTAGTGGGAACATAGTACCGAGATATCCCTTAATGATATTACTATAAAAGGGTATTTTACCTATATATTCAATACTTCACAAGAGATCCTCAAACCCATGTAGTTCTCCCTTATGTGCTAGCTTGTGTGTGAATCATGCAATGTGTAAATTAAGTACAATAGTGATCTATCTTGTAACATGGTAAATATGACCATATGATTACTCATTTATTACCTAAAACCTATAATTAGGATTTTACTTTGATTTGTAATAAAATAAGTTATAATAGTAAATATTTGGGTAACTTGAGTGCTTCTTGAGTGATATTTTGGTCCAATTACTAGGTTTCATAGGTGGTGAATGAATTAGTGTTGATATTGTATTTATGCCAGTCCTAGGAGGATATAATTCACATTAAATAACTTAGGCCAACCCTTGTAATATGTTTAATTTATAACTTTGATGACTATAGGGAACTAAAAACTTACACTAGGCTAGGAAAATAATGTTGATGATACTATTAGACCTAGACATTAGTGTTTAGGAAGAAGGAGAGTAGGTTTAGGCTCATAAATTATAGAGGTATAAGATAAATACATTTTAATCATTTTTGGAAAGATTAATTTTATTTGTCATAAATATAAAGCTTTTAAAACTAAGATATAGGCCAAGGGGCACAAAATTAAGTAGATACAAGGGTTGAGGAAGCAAGGCATGTGTAGAACTAAGAGGAACAATCAAGGTCATGAGTTTTCCAAGTATACAAGATTGAGGTGATACATAATCATAGAATATTGTCTACAATACCATGTAATTTTTTGGTGCATAGATATTTACCCCTTTGGATGATGCCTTGTCATGAATTTATGAGGATGTGGTCTTGAGTAATGTTATACTAAATGGAAAAAGATGGTTATAAAGACTTACCTTACTTACCTAGATGGCATAACAAAGACAACTAAGTCTCTATGCAACTTGAAAAAAAAAGATGAGAATTAAGTTAAACTTAAAAAAATAGTGGAAAATATAATACCTAATCAAATCAAGAATGAGAGCACATAGTGCATGGGGGAGAGTATAGTACTTGAACTCTCCTATTGGGGGACTGAGTCTAAGGTTGTGTGGTGTGTACCTATATAATTCAAAATAACATACAAACATGTTACAAAAATATAAGACCATTAAAATTTGTTATTTTTTGAATAAAATCACATTAATTCAATTCTATTAGTATATAAAATCTATAAAACATGAGTTTAGAAATTAATTTGTTGAAAATATAAATTTTTAGATCATAAATACTAATTTTAAAACTATAAAAAATTACCAAGAATAGAATTCATTTGAAAATTTTGGGTTTATAATTTTTTGAGATTTGGATTTATGGTGATGAAATCAAGACAAAAAATATAAGAATAAATAAGCACAAAGAGCATATGGTGAATTACTAGCTAAAGGTCAAGTGGGTTAGGCCTAGGTTAGTTATCACTAATTTTGTATCTTTTCCCCAATTTTAACCTTATGATAAAAAAGTGTAAATTTATATTGAATATATTTTTTTAATGGATGGGTTTGAGGGTTCGGTTACATTAGGAAAGAGATACTAGTTGATGCATGACTACTTATTAGGATAGGTAGGCATAATTTGTTTTTTCCCCATCTTATCCCACATTTACATATCACTCACCAACATAAACATATATATGGATTAGAGCCTTGGATAAAAACCCTATAGCAAATGATTAATGTAGGAAGAGGTCAAGATCTTAGGGACACTATTTAATGTGCATATAAATATGTAATTTTTTTGGGATTTTTAATATGTTTGATTCATTTTTCCTCTATGGAGGTAAATTGTATTAATACATGAATTTATGAACTTGAAAATTATTATATGTATATGGAGATATTGTGGTTTATCTTATTGACTTGTCATTTATGTGTTATGGCCTGAATTTCTAGGTTTGATTCTTAGTTTATGCACTTTAGATGACTAGGCACGTGATGATATACCATGTATCCCTATTTTTTTGATAAATTATTATGGAATATGCTTACATATGGGAGAAAAAAATGTATGAAAATTATGTAATGTTTTAAAACATGCATGAAATTATGAATGTGTTAACAATTGTTTTATAGGTTATAACCCATTTATTTTGCTTACACAACACATGAATTTCAATTTGCAGCAAGGAACGGAAAGGTGAATAAGATAAATGTGATATGATAAAGAATGAAAACCATAAATCACAATTTTATAGGAAAAAGGAAGATGACCTAATCCTTATGATAAATGGGGAAAATATACTTATTACTAGACTTACAAAACACTAACTTTACTGGTTTCTTCTAGAGATAACTAGTCCTAATGTAATCAGTGAATTGGATGAAGTTACCTTTTTTGACATAGGCATATAGAAAAAAAAATTTAAATATATTTTTACATGGACACTTTTTGATTTAATATTGATTTTGAATTTAACTTTTACTTCTTTTTCTGACCCCTAAACTTAGTCTCATGTGACCAGGAAGATGCATGGGCTCATCACTAAAGGATAGATATAGGTGAGTAAGGGAATATCTACCTAATGTTAACCCCATACATCTGGTAAGATGTGAGGGATCAACACCAAAGGTTAGAAGAGGGTGAAATATGTGGAATTTTACATTTTTGTTTGCATATAATTTTCATTTTAATATAAGTGTCTACTTTTCTATCTACAAGGCCTTTAACCTTAAATCTTGGCACTATGCAACTAGTAAGATGCAAGGGCTCATCAACAAATACTAATATAAGCAAGTAAAGTTTACTTAATTTTTAGCATGCTAAAGATATTATTTGTAAATAACCATAAAAAGATACTCTATTATGTACAATCCTCTAGATTAAATTTTAGGATGGTACTTTCTAAGTTGTGTAAGAAGATGTAGGGAAAAGAGATGTACTATGCTCATAATAAGTAAGGCAAGAACCAATGCAATGTTGATATTGAGAATGGTTTATATGGGATAATTAGGTAATATGAGAATGGAATGATGTGATATGTAGTATTTTGAAAGCTTTATGCTATGTGATCTAACAACCAAATAATCACTAAATAATACATTTGATATGTAGACAAACATATAAACTATGAAAATGCAATGCAAATGAGAAAAATGTGATACACAAGTGTTATATATAGATTAATATTATGTGAAAAGATTTCATAAACTCCTTATTCTATATATTGTGTCATTAATAGGCTCCAATTTTAAGTCTTTCCTCACTAGGTAGTGGCCTAACTAGTTAGGTCTAAACTTATGACCTTCTCCTTTATTTTTGTCAATTTAACTATTGAATCTAAAGATAAGGTCTCATACATGTACATGACATTTATGATCATAATTGTGAATCTCATGATACTAATGATAGGGAATGATTAACTCTATTTATGTTTTTAGAATGTGTGGATAAGTGAAGGTAAACATTTGTGAGAATTCAATGGTTTATTTTCCATAACCTTTTTATTGTATAAGAGTTTTGTGGTCATATTGGTAAAACTCACATTTTGTTGATGAGACATGGTTAGATATATTTTTCCCATTATCATGTTTAGGATAGTTTGAGAGATTTTAGTGAGAAACTCTCTATGGTTTTCTTCCTTTGTAAGAGGGAGAGAGGACACAACATTGGGGATTTTTGGGTAATCATTAGAACCAATGTTAATTTTAATGATGCCTATTTTGAACATACCCCTCTTTAATAGAACTAAGTTGTCTATTGGGGTGTCTTTATCTTCAACCTACTATCAGGTATTTTCTACACCTTTTAAAGGAAATTGATAATCAATATGTATCCTTGGTTAATTTTTCAATGTCATTTGAATGGCATAAAAGGTTTTATGTTCTCCTTGAGTGATAAATAATTTTACCAAGTGGAGGTCCCTAATTTGATGGAATAGGGTAGAAGGGATTGCCTTCATGCTCTAGATGCAAGTTATACACAAGATCATATTATAATTTTAATCTCTATAAATCACATAAAATTATATCAACATGGTCTTGTGACCTAAAGTGAATGGAAGCATGATGGTACCTATTGAGGTAGACTTGAAGCCAACATAACCTCACAAAGTATTCCTAGTAGTAGAGTAATTATTTCTCTATACCCAAGTTTTTAAGAAATTAAAATGGGACTATGTATACATCCACTCCATCATCGACCGTATTTTGATTTACATAATTATTATAGATCCATACTTGGAGATACAAGGTTGGATATACCCTCTTATCCATTATATAATTATGGGTAGAATCCTTAGGTCAAAAAAGTAACCAACATCTCTTGAATTTTATCCAGGTGGGAACATATACAAATTAATATGATTTATTTGATCCTATAGTGAAGGCATGACACTAGATATACGGCCCAATCCCAAGGCATCAAGCAATTTCAAATGATAGGCTGGAGAGTTTTTCACCAAGTCTAGGAAAGAGATGTTGGAAAATGTCTTTTTGAGATTAGAATTTAAATCATAGTTCCCCATGGTTTTGGGTTTGGTGTTAGTATATAATACATTTATCATATAAGGGGATATGGGATGATAATATCTTATATGATTGAAAATGTTTGCATCTTCCTTAATTTCAAGTTACACAACACCTATCATGTAGATTTTTCCTTGTGGTCCTAGTTGGGGTTCACTATGCTAAATGTAGACGTCAGAATGTCATGAGTACCAACCATTGGTGGTTATTTGGCTTGATTACCTTATGGATAGTTTATGATGGTGCAATAATGATGGTTTAGAAATGGATTTTGGTAAATGTTGACAATTTTTACCTCACATGTCAAGTTATCACCCCTATAACTTGAAACTTTTCTTGTCATGTTGTTTGCCCAATTGGTTACTATTTTTTTCTTGAAATGTATTTTAAATGGTCATCCAAAACCTTGATTATTAGAGTTTAGGGTAAATTTTATGAATTTAAGGTTTTTATCATCATGGCCATGTGCTTATCTAGCCACCTATTGACCCATTTCAGGTTGTTTCTAGTGATGAAAAGAGTATAGAGCATATTGATAGGACTCATGGATTTTTTCAAGGTCATGTCATGCTTTAAAATTCATCAAATTGGCTGATGATATGTTTGGATAACTTCATAACCCAATTGGTTGCATTTTGGATCACTTTATGTCTTTTGGAGTAGGTCTTGCATGACAATGGTAGTCAAATATTATAATAACATCATGATATACCTATCCTAGCATGAAAAGATAAAATAAATACCTTTTTAATAGTTTGATTAGGTTTCTCAAGTGGTTATGGAAATTTTAGTTTCAAAAAGGCCTATTTTGAGGTTATACATATAGTTATTCAAGGTAAAATTGACATAAAATAATATTAAGGACCTTATTTTTTCATTTAAAGGTAAAATACATGGTTTTAAATGAGTTTCAATTGTCAAAATGCAGAAAACCAATTTACCTCTCTTACTAACTCCTTTAGCATCTATAGGAAGGCCATTGGTTTTTTATTAGTATGATCGAGAGAGAGAGAGAGAGAGAGAGAGAGAGAGAGAGAGAGAGAGAGAGAGAGAGAGAGAGAGAGAGAGAGAGAGAGAGAGAGAGAGAGAGAGAGAGAGAGAGAGAGAGAGAGTTACAAATATATTTTCAAATAATATGGAACATAATGAACTTAAATTTAGTGCCATTATTTGTCAAATTCATCCCCCCATATTTATGAATAATTGTTAAGAGTGTAAGGGGGTCGCTATGTCCTAGTCATCTAGATAGGGTCTAAGTTTGTCTTTTTTTCTTAACTTTATAAATCAATGGAAAAAATTTGTTATATTAAGATGATTTTAGGGTAAAATATTACCTTTTTAATGTTGGACTCATTAGGTACTTTGTCTTAATAAAGTTTATTTTGACAGGAAACTAGTTATTTATCTTGATTGTCAAAGTCAATAGTTTTCAAGCAGGTTTGATATATAAACTGAGTAAATTCATCTTTAGTAGTTATCAAGTTCATTTTTAAGTTATAATAAACCTATTTCATGCAAACTAAATTTTTATGTGCCTTCATCTTGAATAGGGTCTTTTTTGAGATAGCTTGAGTTAGATAGGGCCTTTCACAAGTTATAAATATGGGTTTAATGAGATTCTAATGTGTAAGAGTATATTAGCGAGATCAACATGATATTTAATGATTTAAAAAAGGTGAGAGATTTTTTATTTTCCTTGGGAATAAAATCCATATGACATCATAATACTAAGTCTCTAAAATCTCAAAAGAACACTTGCAGGTATAATGAGTAGATAAAGGTTAAAAGGGAAAATGACATGAGAATAAGAGTCATTAGGAAGAGGAAAGAAATGTGGAAGAACATGAAGTATCTCCAAACATTATATATTTGACTTGACATTATTAATGACACATATGAGAGAAACATATCCATTTTGGGCCTTATATGCCTGAGTAACATAACCATGTGTGTCTATTACTCTATCACCAACTAAGAGAGGCCTTTAAAGAACTATGTGCTCTAAAGGATGTATTATAAATGCGTTAGATGAATTTTTATGGTGGTATAAGATCCTTTAGTATATTAAAATACAATTATAAATACCACGAATATATAATTATAATTATAAAATAAAACCTCTTTAACCTTGTTTAGCAAAGATTAAGGTATTTTAGTAGTTTTTAAGATAAAATAATGTTTTGGTTTCCATATTTATTAAGATATTTAAATTCTTATCTGATTTGGTAAGGTGAGTTAGAGTTATTATATGTTTTTTCCATAATGTTTATCATATAACCAACCATATCACATATTTTTCTTCTATCCGTATAGAGGCCAAAAAGGGAAAATGTGCACCTACAACAATCATCCATTTTAAAGCTATTTTAAGAAATAATCATGTTGAATCATGGAGGTAAATTATTTTCATTAATAATTCTAAATGATATAAATGTTTAAAATTTGATATATTGGGTCATAAGGTAAGTTTAATGGTATTTTACATCTACAATCCACCAAACACTAAATGTGCATATACAACCATGATATTTTAGCAAGGAGTCCTCTTAAAAGGTTACTCACATGCCTAATGAACCTATAGTCAAGTAAGGTAAAGTTACAATCAAGGCATGTACGATAGTGCATGAAAATGTTTTTGTGAGATGATATTTGAGGGGTTTAGATACCTTAAATAGATGATGAATTTTTTTGAACAAGTGTCATATACATAATAAAGGTCTTATTACATTCATTTCCTCTATATAATCTAAGGAAATAGTGAATGCACACCTACAACCAATATAATACCTATAGGCATTTTTTCTTGGAGTAAGCATATGAAAAGAGGTCACACTTGTGGAAATATAATTAGTGTTATTATTAGGTTAGAATAACTATAAAATTAAGTGTATAAAGATCATTGAAAGTATTTTATAATGTCATACTCAATCGGATAGGGCTCAACCCAAATTAATACAATTCATTGAAGATCTATAGACCCACTCACAATCAAGGTGAAAAGAGAATCTTTCTCACTAGAACTGGATGTCTAATAGTCATAAAGGGATGTAGATAAGCTTAAAAAATAATTTAATTGAGTTTTAATCTAGTTAATTAGTAGAGAAACTCAGGATTAGACCTCTAGGGTCAACAAACTCAGTTTGCATACAAACCCTTGAGTAGTGAATAACAAGGTTTCAGACCTTTTAGAAGGTTAATTTTTATTTATGGTCATGTAAAATCATTTCATGGATTATTGGAAGCCTAATTAAAGTTTTATTTGATATAAAATTGTGTTTTGAGGTCTTAAGACCCTAAATGACCTTTCTCGGCCTTCATACACAATCACCTTAGCTCAAGAGGCATGTTTACAGAGCTTAGAACTTATTACAAGGTATGACTGGTAGTTTGAGTTTGACTTATATGTTCAATGGGGTCCCATAATTAAAACATCTGGAGTTATTTTGGTCCTTGGGTCTTGTGACTATATGAATAATCAATAAGAAGACTAAAAAGCCTATTTTACATGGAAAAGAGCTCGAGTGGGTCAAATTTTTTATTATAAATTTATTGAGTTTTTGCATGGGAAATAAATCCAATATGGGATGTTATATGTGTCCCCCTACTAAAAATTCCTAGAATTGGTTTCTAGAATGGACTCCTATCATTTATGACTCATTACTAAGACCATAAGCCTCTCTAAACCCTACAACTAACCTGATGGAAGAAATAAAACTATTTATGACTTAAAATTCAATAATATTACATAAAAATTACCCTAATGTCATTCATAAATCCTTTTAACTCCACTTCAAGGTGTCTTTTCACATGTAAAAGTATAATATCATATGATATAGGGTAAAATATGTAGTTTAAGTCTTGTTTGTGAGAGTATAAGCTGAGGAGTGATATATAAATAATTAAAATAGGATTATATGGTCTTGAAATATGTTTAATAATTATCCAAACTCTTATACATATCTATAAAATTGTTAAACCATCCCTTCAAGTTGTCCACTTGGTCAAAAGGTGAGAAAAATTTAGTAGTTTTGCAAGCCAATAATCAATGGTGAAGGCTTATAAGTGTAATAAAATACTTTAATATCAATGAATGAGTTTTATAAATGTTTTAAAAGTATCATAAATTCATGTTCAAGCACCAAAAGTTGTAAGTTTCATGAAAAACATCTCAAACAACCCCTCAAGCATACATAAGCATCTAGGCTTGTCAATGGCCATTTCATGGTTCTCCCATATACATAATGCCCCATAACTTAAAACTTGACATGGAGGATGGTATTAGTATATTTAAATTCAATCAAAAACATTTTTATGTTTCATTTGTGTGGGTGGCCATTTGGACCAAATCTCTATTTCTAGGCCTAGGAGGCCTAATTGGAGAGAGAAATAGAATAAAAGGGATAATTTCACTCAGAGTTAGATCATAAAACATAGCATGGAGATGTAAGGGAAAAAATTGTCCTAAAAATGTTTTTATTTTTCTATTATAGTCCATACACTCTTTTTTATTGGGATCTTTACCTACTTTTAGGGCTACAAGAAATGGGTGGAAAAATAGGCAAATGGAAAAAAAATACATCTTTTAGAGGGTTTGATGGCACCAAGTGCCTTTTTTCAAGTATATAATTATTTTTAAAATCCATCCATAGAGTGAATTTTCTTGATTCAAAGCAAAGCCAAGTTTTCTCTTTCCTATGCCACTTTGCTTCAGAAGGATTTAATTGGTCAAATCACCAAATTCATGCATAGAATCTCTTCAAAAGGCTTCATTGATGTTGATACTTGTTTCCTATGAATATGAAATAAATAAAAATTTACAGGTGTGATTTTAAGAGGGATTAAAAGGTTGAAAAGGTCTCTAACACTCCTAACAAGACCTTATTCCCCTCCTACACCTAGCAAGTTGAAAGAGTCAAAGATGTACTAATGATCATTATAATAGCCCAAGTAAGGTGAAACGGCCTCAAAAATAATTAGATAAGGTTTTGATAGATGGATTAATTAATAATTGAATACCTATTTTCAAGGAGATGACTTATTCTTTAAAAAATTACATCTGAGTTAGTATATAAGGTGTGTAAGCAAGGATTTAGGCATCTTCAAAGTGGTCAATCTTGACCAATCAATGATGAATAAATTTTCAAGTTTCCCTAACAAATTATATGCTACCTCTATTCCACTCTTATAATAAAAGTGAAAAGAGATATTTTAGGAAACACTATGTAGCAACTTCAAGTTTTATGTGAAGTGTATCATGATTGTCATTAATATAATATTGTGAATGAGTAGTTTTCCTATGTTATTGTCTAGTTTTTTTACCTTCATACAATATATTTGAGTTTATATAGGTCATATTAAGTATCAAGATAAATCTTATTTTGAGTTTGGATGTGTACAATACCTTTCCATTTCCATGCAAAGAGTTAGTTTGTTGAGTCCTTTGCATGAAACACTATTATATAAGTCATATACCTGAAGTGAAGAGAGTGTGTGTAAGATTATTACCTTCCTAAGTGTTTCAATTACAATCAAAACTAGTCATATACATTGGTGCATCACCTTTGGTCTAAGTTTCATTTCAATTCTAATGCAAGCAATATCCTTTCATCCTTTCCCTTAGTCAAAAATTAATATTTATTAGGATTAAGATCAGGTTTAGTGAGTGAATCAATGGAAACAACCCTATATCTAGAGATTATATCACTTTAAATGTCACCCACACTTAGGAGAGATTCCATTATTTCAATAAGGGTGGGAAGTAATATACATTCTCACAAGGTTAATATTACTTATTGAAAAAAAATTAGCATGCCTGATGGGACTCATACGTCTTGGCATAGATGAAGTTTGGAGATGTAAAAAATCATTTATAGAAGCATTAGACATGCATAATTAATTTAAATAGAGGATTATTTGAAGTTACAAGATTCTTAATAATAGGCTAGCACAAGTTTCATGCCAAAGGTTACCACAAAATCATCAAGCAAAGGTATTTATTTTGAGTTCTCTGATTTTCCTTCTCATTCATAAAAAATAAAAATATTTATAAATAAAAACCCATATATTATAATGTTTTTTAAATATTATAATCATCCCATTATACTAGATAGAACAATTCTTACTATCCAAATGGCTCTACCTAGGAATCAAGTGTTTATCTGATTTAATAGAGGAAGCTGACTAAATATTACCTAATATGATCATATACAAGCTTCAAATCTTAATAACATTCCTTTCTCCTTAGGGTAATTCCAAACTATGTCTATTGAGCACATAAAAGATGTAGCCAACCTTTGTTCTATCCACAATGTTGTCTAGGAGAACATAGCTATCAGACTACTTGCTACATCTTTAAAACAAAAAGCACTAAAACTATATATAAACCTTCCTATAAATTATATTTCTTCTTGTTATGGCTTAGTTTAATCCTTTTATAGGTATTTTGAAGAAAAATATGACCACCTATCCCTCATTGAACCACTCAAAACCATAAAGAGGGCTCCTCTTGAGTTCATGATAAACTTTAACCTCACATTTCAAAAGACATGGACTAAGATACCTCTAGTGATTAGGCCATCTCTAGAGTATGCATTTTTATTATTTAAGATATCTAAATTTATACATTAGTGTCATGATTTAGTCTGTGGGTGGCACTATGCTTCTTGATGCTTATGAAGTGGTTATTAGAGTAGAGAATAGTTTGATTTAGGCTTGAAAGTTGTCACCTAAACCTCTTATGAATTTTTTCCTTGAAACATATTCAATTATATCCCTTTTAGATCCTCTTATGGCTCCCATTATAAACCCCTTGGCATCAATTTCAACCCTTCCTAGTTAATCAACTAAGATTGCAGAACTCAAAGTAATGTTGCAATCCTTTGGGAATGAAATTGCCCAACTAAGAAGGCAATATCACCAGGCTAATAGGCCTTACCAAGTACCCAATCAACATAACTATAATCCTTTTAGATATAATATACCTCCCTATTAAATTTTTAGAGAAAAAAGACCTTGATAGCAAGCTCAAGGAGCAATCATCCATGTTAACCCTGTTGATGCACCTAGATGTATCATCAAGTTCATATAGTGTTTAAGAAACACTTCTCATTTTTGGATTCATAGAATCTATTGCATGACTTACTAGTTATGATAATCCTATTATCCTTGGTGGAATATAGATAAAATAGGTTGATTATTTCATAAATTTATATTAGTTGGTCATTGGGAGCCACCATGACTTAATAGTTAATCTTTGATTTTGAAGATGATTTATGTTATTTGAGTTTAATTATGCTCAAAACTAGGCCTAAATATGAAATAAGATGACTATTAAAAATGAATCTAATCTAATATGAATTAATGAAAAAAGGATTAAAAGTAAGGGTATGGCAAAAAAGATAAGTGTTGTTGATCTTTGCTTCAAACATTATGACAAAGTTCCAATTTCATCTAAACATGCATTTAACCAATGTGTAGCAAGAATTATCATAATCTCAAATCCTACCAAAAATTAGGTAAACATATAAGAAAGGTATTAAAAGATGAAAATAACAACAAGGTTCACTTTAAGAATTTCACCCTTATAAATAAATAACATTAGCTCAGATGCAAGAGGAGTAAAGAGAGTGAAATAAACTAAGAACTTTAAGATAATCTAGCATTATCCCAAATTAGCAACTCTATATTTAAATATGCACATTCAAAATTCACAAGAGACATTCAAATTTGAAGATATTATCAAACTAATGAGAGAGAAACCATGATAGCAATTCAAACAAACAAATATGTACAAACTTTACAAAACTCCTTGTTTATACTAATTTGCTCAAAAGTTATAAATAGTTTTTTGGCTTTAAAAATTCCCTCCCATTTTACAATTTTCAATACCTCTTTATATATATATAATTCATGAGGTATTTTAGTCAGTAATGACAAGTCACATTTTTACGTATGTATATCATAGCTATCCTTTCTATTATATTCTAGAACAAATGACCTTTTCTAATATACTAACCTATATGCAATGCATTTTACAAGTTGTA
Source organism: Torreya grandis (assembly GCA_037957365.1). Lineage (NCBI taxonomy): Eukaryota > Viridiplantae > Streptophyta > Pinopsida > Cupressales > Taxaceae > Torreya > Torreya grandis. Next base: position 205,992 of record JARHVA010001544.1, on the reverse strand, counting down.
CATACTTTTATAAAGGAATATTCCTTTTTAAAATATAATACAAAGCTAGTTACAAAAAAATATTCCTAGTCCAATTAATTTTGGGACCCTTTTACTGATGTATTCATCTACCTTCTTATGTAAGATCTTTATTTTATAATTTTTTCCATTGATAGGTTGGAGGTAAAAAATGAGTCTCATGAATAACTCCATTTTCTTGATCCCACAAGTTAATAAGATCTTTCAAAGCTCTTTCCAAAGCCTGTATGATGATCCCAACATCTACTATATTCTCCATAGATAATAATAGTATGCCCATGATCTTCTTATTATCAGCCCATGTCCTACCTTGACCTTGGTTCCTCACATCTTGTATGAATTGATAAGTTCAATGTTTGAAATCTTCATAAGTGATAATGTCTAAAAGACTAAGGGAGATGGACTCTTTGATTAAGCTATCTAACATGTGTAGCATTTTATCTTCTTAGTATTTTGGGTCCTTGGAAATTTCCTCCATATACGTGGACCAAATACTCATGGGATTTTATTTTGTCCACCAATATAGCCATAACCATATTTAAATGGGTTAGGCTGACTATCCTAAATTGAGGGACTTGATTCTTGGTCAAGGTTTTGATCAAGCCTTTCACATGATAGACTGAAGCCTACCATTGGTCAACATGGCCTATAACCATGTAATTTTGCTTACTTATTACCTCTTGTTTGGCTTTGACTGACTTTAAGGAATTGAATGAGTCAATCATGGTGTCTTCATATAGCTTGAGTCTATATTTTTGGATTAACAAGATGGCTTGTTCTTTGAATTTTTATTCTATTATAAGATTCCCTTGATCATCATAGTAGATAATTCTTGTTGGCCCCCAAATCCATCTGAGTATAGAATTTGTGCCAACATAGTAAACACTTGGGCATGAGATGGTCACTTGGTATGATTGTTATTTTTTCATCTTGTGGCACCAGCTGGTAGGTGGATAACCAACTCCCTTATAACTCAATCATCATCAAGAAGTGGGCACATAAGACAATCATGACATAATAGAAGCAATGTAGTGGCACTGATGGAATGATTGCATCTATCACTAGCTCAATACCTAATGTGTTATTTTCACCTAGGCACTAATATGTTGCCAAGTGATATAAAATCTGAATTAATCTAGTTAGCAAAGGAGAGAGGAGAATGAAGTAGCAAATCTATATAGGATTGATTCCAGATGCTACATTCATAATTAGAGATTATATTTTAGTTTGGATATCTCTAAGACTCCCCATTATGGTTCCCAATCTTAACTATGAGCCTCTAAGCCTTTAATAACTTTGAGATGAGAAATTTCTCAATTTCTATTGATATATATACTATGTGTTTGAATCCTATTAATGATGGTTGGTCTTGTGTATAATGAGTGTTAATCCAGTTTATGTGGTTATGACTATATGATTAGAATGGGAATGGTTTGTAAAATGTTTCAATAGATTGAATGCTTAGATTTATATTATGTATATTAAGTTCTCATAATATTTCAACCTAGCCCATTCATGGAACTTTTGTAGTGTATGATTCCATCAACACCCCATATAGAAATTATCTAAGTATAGGAATGACCTTGCACTTCATGATGATACTTATGCTAAAGCATGAGCCTAAGCCTAAGTCCTTCATCTAAGTACTCCATTGAATCCCCCAAGAACCTAAGTGATGCTAAGTTAAGGAAATAAAAGGCTTATACCTACAAAATTGCCATTATTATTACACTAACCAAACTACCTAGAAGATAGATTTGTGCCATAACACAACTAGCCCAACATGGATCTTGATCCTTTCTCTATTTTGCTTTGAATGAGTGCATAAGGATTACAACTTATGTGAAGTGATTCCATCATAATTGAGTGACATATGTTATGTGATATAGGATTAATAAAGGCTTATGACATATTTTAACAAGTCTAGATCTAACTTGGATAGCTAGATAAACATTTGATAAGGTTGATGACTTAAGACCCCCTTCTTTTCTACAATATTTTTATTCCATTTTGGGACCCATGCTGAATTTTATTTCCATAATGGTGTACCATAATGATGTTTAGACTATCCCTCAAGAACATCAAACAATAGTTAGAACAAGTGGAGGATAGCTTTGGATTTAGTCACCTAACCTATAAAGGATAGAAATTGAGGATATAGGTCTAGAATGATCTATATGATGCTCTATATAAGGTTTTATTTTATGAACTACCTAAGTAGGTGTATTGATGGTTGGCTACTTATATGACATGTAGAAGTTTAAAGCTATAGATAGTGCCTCAAGTGGATGAAAGAGCACCTAAAAAGGCTTAATAAATTAGACACCACTTAGACTAGAGCCTTACATAAATTGTGATATGGGGAACTAAACAACTACATGCTTGAGCTCACAATATCGACATAATCCTACCCTGAAGAAGTAGAATATAAATTCTTGAATGAACTTAGAGGCATGTTTGTGAGAGATTTTAACACCAAAATCAAGAAGCTAATGTTGGATTATGGATTTTAAACCATGAAGATGGAAGGATAATGTCCTCTCATAAATGAGCAACACAATAAGGGATAATGGGATGTGTAGGTAAAGTGTAATGAAAGGGGACAATAAATTTGACACCTGAGAGCTTAGGAAATAACATTATAATAAGAGGGGGTGCAATCTGATGGAAGATATAGAACTTAGAAGTACCAAGAGGACCCGTAGCAAGTGGGAAGGGCATGGAGAAGGATATATTGAATGGTAGTAGTGCCTAGAGGAGGTAAATCTTGAAGCCAAAGAAAAATCTCCATAGTTGACAAGTGAAGAATTCTTGGGGTCCTTGTAGAATTTGACCATTAGAGATGTACCAGATGTACCTAACCACTTTGGACCTATGGCATGAGCTAATGCTCTAGATCCCTCATTTAAAGATAGAATATTAATAATTGAACCCATTGTCAACCCAGACTTTGACCATTTTGTAGACTTGGACTATAATTTTATTAAAGGAACAAGTTGTTCCTTATGAGGAACTAAGGATACCTTTAGACCTTGGGACACTAGCCCAACCAAATAGAACATAAGCACAAGCATCCCAATCTAGCCAATGTTAGTTTTAATTCCTAGGTAATAGCTTAGAGTAAGTGGCTTGATGCCACTAGTCAGTAGTATAACACCATCATCATTTATGGTGCCAGTGGTAACAATAGGATAAATTCCTAGCCTAGTGGTTGGAGGTGTTGGAGGACCATTGCTAAGACAAGTACGAGGAGAAAAAACACCATAGATACCAACTACCCCATCCTATATTTATTTTATGAGATAGCCATTCATCTACCCAAGTATCGAGGTGTAGAGAATGATGTAGAGAATGTGCTCAAGTGTTAAATATAATGACATGCTCAAGGTATAACCCAATTTGAGAGAAAGGCAACATAGTTCACAACAAATCTGCTTGATTGTGCCCATACTTGGTATAGGAATTTGGATCCTAACTAGGATATGGTTGATTATGACACCCTAAAGGAAGCATTCTTTAAGGATTTTGGCATAACTAAGTTTGAATAATAGAGCATCACCACACTCAAAGAGATTAACTAGGGATTATCAGAGAGCATGTACCTCTATGATGTTATATTTAAAATTCTTATTTCTAAGATATCTTATGATATTCACCCCTCATAGCATGAATAATGGTTAATTAGGGGATTACTAGTACCATTTAGAAGGGTTCTATCCATGAAAACATTCATAGACCCTAAGGAAGCACTTGAAGCCAGATTTAGAACCAAGGTAGTTGGGAGTACTAACATAGGAACTAGCCCTTTCATGGATGTATAGATTTCATCTATGGCCTCTAAACTATATAAGATGATTTCTAATTCATCACAAGATGCTCAAAGTGGGTTATGGTACCCTGACTTAAAAATAGAAGGCCATAATAGGAGCAAATTCCATGGAAAGAATGTGCACACATTAATTTGTAGTTGTGAGGTTTATCATGAGGTGCATGATGTTGGAAACTACCCTTTGTTGCAATGCACCAATCAATTCAACACAACCACCTATTATTAATTATGTGATGCCTATAATCATGCCATAATTGATTACCATATAATTGATGAAATACACAAGAACATGGGGAGAGATGCATGACAAGTAATGATAATAGTAGGAGGGTAGGGATCCTAAGGAAATGAGGGATACAACTAATATAATGTAATATATGAGATGTAAAGAGACACTTGAGGGTGAGGTGGTGGACATAGTGAAATAAGGTTCCCACTATGATCATGTTACAAGAGTGGTTTGATTGAGCACTATCAGTGGACCTACCCTATACATCTAATGTGTGGATATTATTGAGGAACACACAAGGTTGAGGAATTCCCCAACTTGTATGAAAAATTGACCTAAGGTAGGCCTGATGTAGATAAGGGTGTAAGGATTATCAAGCATGAGCATAAATTATATAAATATACTCTAAAGGCACAACCAATTTGCATGAATCCAATTAAAGTATAAGTAACTACTTGAAGTAGACTTTCCACTCAACCACTAGTTATAATAGTACCAGAGTTATTCCTATAATATGGGGAACCAAACTATAATGAGTGCATAATGCATCTTGAACCCAAAAATACACCTTATCCAAACCTTACATGCTAAAAATATGTATTACAATAGGCTATGAGCATGATCCACAACCTACAAGGAGAAATATAACTAGTGCAAGACCTAAAGGTACAAACTACTACTTCTTACAAGAAGTAGGATGGTCCTGAGGCTAAAGTATAAGAACTAATAGAGATCTTGTGCCTGATAAAAATAGAAGGGATGTTACCTTTATTAAAAAATTACTTCTATAACATTTAGGTCAGTAGTCAGTTGAAGTTACTACATCATGCATATATAAGGCATGTGAGGTCAAGCATACCCAAAATGTAGAGTATGACCAATAAATCCTGGTGAATGACACCATTGATGGATGGTCCATATATGATGTCCTTATCAACATAGGCACTAAGGTCAATATCTTTACTAAGAACACATGGTAAAATATGGGTAGGCTAGCCTTGAGGCCTTCTCCTCATGTACTCTTCATGGCCAATAAGACCTTATCACAACCAATTATAATTCTAAAGGGAACTATTTTATATATCATGGTCATTGAATTCCATGTTGACTTCAAGGTAATCAAGTTATTTTAACAAGATAACTATTTAGTGATTCTAATAATGCTATGGTGTTATGCAGATAATACTGATATGTATTTTTAGAAGTGATATATGACCTTTAAAGATGGCAAGGAAAGGGTAGTTTTCCCCTTTCAAGTGACCAAGGACCCCTTATGTAGAGAGAATTAATCTTGAGGATGAGATTAACCATATATAAAACATCATGATGCAAGGAATCATGAATCTCAACCCCACTAATTAGGGAGTGATCTCTTAGGAAGATGGACAATTAGCCTTGAACACCACCAATGTCACTTGTGATCAATGGGTTGAAGAAACTTATGAGGCTACTAGTCATAGGTGCTCTTGGTATGTGTAAATGCACCAAAACCTATGAAAATTGGTTGGTTCCAGATTGATCACACTCTAAAATGATGGGTACCTTGCAATGAGAAGAAAGGAAAGAAGGTATTCCACTTGAGTAAAGGTCAAGCTATGACACTCCAAAAATTTTAAGGGATCAACCTAGTGTAAAAGTATGTACATGATATCTAATCATGCATCCCTAAATAAATAGATATAATGGGTATACTAGTGTATACATTGAGAAACACTAATGCTCATTGGTGGGTAGCATAAAAGTCTAACTTACCAACCTGGTAAGAGGTGAAAGTAGCCATTTACAATAGATTTAGGAGAAGTATTGAGGACTTGGATATATCAGCATACTCTAGAAAATTTAGTCCCATACCACATGTGCACTTATATGAAGAGACATGGACTAATTGTAACATAACATCCCCAAAGAACTTATAAGTGCACACCTTTTATAGAATTTTGAAGACATGGGTGTGATAATGGTATGTGGTCAATGAGATGCATCATAAAACAACTAATTGGGATGCCCTTGAGGAGAAGTTTGTACACAACTTATACATTTCCTCATAAAACTTGGAGGTGATCAAGCCACTATAAGTAATTCAAAGGTAAGTGTTTGAGGACACCATAATCCTTGAGGAGAACCTAAAAGACATGTTCGGTGAGAAAGGGATGGTGATCCAAACTTTCTTCAAGGAACAAGCACTCAACAATGACTCAAGCAAATAAGATGATGAAATTTGGAAGGAGTGATACTTGAAAACTTTGATGGTCAAAAGAAAGATCATACAACAAATAGATGATAATGTTTCTAGTGAATAAGACCCAACTCATCTCTAGATAGAGATAACTAAAGGAACTCAAAAAGTTGAGGACTCACACTAGGAAAAGAATGAACCCTACCATGCACTAATAAATATCATCAAGGTGGACATAAACATAGAAGGAGATCCAAATATGGCTACTCTAGGTGCTTATTGGTCTAACATATAACTTGCATGCATTATGGATCTCCTGAAGGAATTCTAGGACTTGTTCCCTAGGAATTATCAAGATATGAAGGGCACCTACCCATCCCTTGGGAAGATGAGAATAAATATAATCTATAGTACAAGACTAGTTAGGTAGCAACCCTATACGATGAATCCCAACCTTCACACAAAGGTTAAGATAGAGATAAATGCAACACTACTTATAGGGGTCATTTAACTTATGTAGGAGTCCAAGTGGGTAAGCTCGATGGTGATAAGAACCAATAAGGATGGGTGCATTCACATTTTCATCAATTATATAATGTTGAACACTAGATTCATCACAAAACCCTTCGTAACTCCATTCACTCATGAAGTCCTAGATGGCATCATAGGTTGTGAGATCTACGACCTCATTTATGGGTTTTCTATATACTATAAAGTTCAAATTGAGGAAGAGGACAAGCCTAAAACAAAAAATTTAGCTAAATGGGTTTATTTTTGTTCAAATGTGATTCCCTTTAGACTTAAGAATGCACCAACATTTTTCTCTAGAGTGGTGATCACCACATTAAAATAATTCATCCACAAGTACCTCTATGTATACCTAGATGACTAGATAATGTATGGCCTCATGAAGGACCATTGTGATAACCTACACCTAATATTTGAAATGTGTAAATAGATTTATATATCCTTTAACCTAAAAAAGTGCATATTCACAACACCTTTAAAAAACTTTCTCAAGCACATCATTTGTAAAGGTGGTTTACTCAATGATCCCATAAAAATTATAGTAATCATTCAACTCCAAACTCATTTTATATAGAAAGATGTTTACACCTTTATTGGCCACTATGGATATTATAGAAAGTTCATTAAGAGATATGCAAATATTGTGATGTTTTTAGAGGAGCTCTTATGCAAGGCTAGACCATTCTATTGGGGCACAATGAAAGAAGATGCATTTAAAATTTTGAAGCTCAAGTTGGTTAGCATGCCTATTTTATAATTCCCTGACTGGATGACCCCATTCCACATCCATGTCAATGCATTTGGATTTGTTATTGGATCCATTCTAGTGTAGCATAGGAAAGGCAAAATGGATCACCCCGTATCCTTTGTTAGTATAAAATTGATAAAGGCATAATAGAACTATACCATAATTGAGTGTGAGGTGTTCACCATGGTCTACATCCTATAAAAATTTAGACAATACTTTTTGGCAACCCCATTCATCTTCTTCACAAACCATGAGATGATTAAGTACCTCATGAATAAGCCCATTTTTCATGGGTGCATTTTCAAATAGATAGTTCTATTTCAAGAATTCCATTTCTATGTTGTCATCAAATTGGAAAAATAGAACTTGGGCACATACCATTTTTCATGTATTGACTTCAATGATGTAATAGTGCTTATTGAGGATTATATGTTAGATGCATAAATCTATCAAGTCTAGTGTGCCACTGAGAACTTGGTAGAGATAGCCACTTTTCTAACATCTAGATCTACACCCCAAATAATGACAACCAAAGAAAATAAATAGCTCACAATTCACACTACCCCTTTTTAGGTCATTAATGGGGAACTATAAAACTTAGACTGAGATGAAGTCCTATAGTGACGTGTCTTGTAACATGAAAGGAACTCCATTTTACATGAGGCACATGAGGGGATAGTAGGAATCCATTACATAAGAGATGTAATGATGCATAAGTTATTATAATTAGGCTTATGATGGCCAAGTATATTTTAGGATACAATATATTATGCCAAGGCTTACAATATATTATAGTGCATATATAATCCCAAACACCAAGATGAGATGCCTCTCATCCCCATTCTTTCTTAGATGCCATTCAAGAAATGGGCCATTGATTTTGTTGGATCAATTACTTACACAACATGACATGTAGGTGTGAGATACATTCTAGTGGCCACTAACTGTTTCACCAAGTAGGATAAATCCATGCCAACCAAAGACTACATATCCACCACAAACACAAGTTTCACATAAGATAACACCATAAGCTATTATGGGTTCCCACTTAGCTTGACTAGCGATAGGGGAACACACTTTATTAATGAAACTATATGAATCCTACTGATAGAATACATGGTGGTAAACCATAATACAATGCCTTATCACAACCAATAAAATGGCATAGTTGAGGCACTAAAAAATATCATAAATATATACCTCATAAAGATATGTGATGTTGGTCATAAATATTGGGATGATCAAGTGTCGATAGTGTTATGGGCATATCACATAACCTATAATTACCTTAATAAAACTACACCATTTCAACTAGTTTTTGGAATTAAGGTGATTCTACTAATGGATTTTTTGGTTTTATCATTACACATCATGTGAATTGGTCAATTGGATGACCAAAAATCATTAAATGCAAGACTATAGGACTTGGAGTGCTTAGATGAGGTATGCACCTAAGCAAGGTGGAGATAATAGATATAAAAGGAATGCCAAAAGATCTAGCATGATAAGAATATCAAGCTCAAAGTACTAACTGAAGAAGAATTAAGTTTTCCCTATGACTCCACATACCTAAAGCACCTGATCAAGTAATAGATAAGGTGGATGGGTCCATATATCATCCACAATATATTAGATACTAGTGTATGTAAGATGCACACATTATCAGGTGAGATGCTCCTTTGGAATTTAAATGGTGACTAATTAAAGCCTTAGAGGTATTAGGATGTCACTTGTACCACCATAAATCAGCTCCCTAGTCATGAGTCACTAATATCATGTGACTAGAATAAAATTTGGTGCAAACCAAACAATTCTTGATTAATTGAGTTATGGGGATAAGTGAATAAGTAGTGATTTTAGGCCCACATATAATAATCTTATATCACCTTCATGCATAATTATATCCAAGTGAGTTAAGAATAGACACTTTATAAGTGTCTAAGGCCAAATACCTAAGTTACAGGTATGTGAAATTTGTTAGATTCAAACATAAGGTACACTAAATATTTGTGTGCAAGATTCAGAATATGAGGCACCCTAAGGCTCATAGGAGAATTATTCTAGTGGTTCTACACATCATACCAGTTAGGTAAATTGAGAAAGGTTACTTCCTAAGAACCTAAAGCTAGACATCTAGGTCTCTAGGTGTATGGAACTTGTTAGACTTGGAAAATAGGAATAATAAGTGATGGAGAAAGATGAACAAGATACTCATGTGAATATGATGAAAGAAAGACACAAAAGATGCTAAGAACATAATACACCTATAAATTGAAGTAATTTAGGGCTATTTAAATGGATTTTTATGGGGTAGGACAAGCCAAGGCAAGAGATAAAAGTGTAGAGAAATTAGACAAGATAGGAAAGCATGCATGGAATTGAAATACAATAAGAAGAGGAAATGGGACCATGGAAGGTGAATTATGTGTATGTGAGGCACTTTTCTTAGGTTTCCTTAAGTAAGGTGAAGGTCATAGCAAGAACACAAAATCATGGGAGAAAAATCATCAAGATAAGTTGGCATCCACCTAGAACAAGGTAGGAAGTGTTCATTTGAACTACATGTCATTTCACTGTAATACTTTTAGGAGAATTAAGTGAGAAAATGGTAGAGGCACAAAGATCTACATTAACTACATGACTGATAGTATATTTTTGAATATTTTTCAAGTTTTTGTGAATCCAAAAAATTATAGATGCCACCACACCATTAAACACCTATAATTGAGATGGTACCTAAAATCAGGGTACCTAAAGACATTAAACCATTAACTGGTACCTAAAGACATTAACTAGTTTAGGTTAAAATCCTTAGGATAATTTAAAAATAAGAACACATACTAAACCTAAGTAAACTAGAGCCAATGTAAAAAAACACTACTATAGTAAGACTTTGAGCACCACTAGATTCCAAAAGTGAATGATTGTGAAGAAAAGAAATTACATTCCCTTTTAGATTGGCATAGAAAAGTGAGGGTAATGAATTAGGCAACAACAGGTAGTAAAAAAGTAAAGTGACAATGAGGCCTCCATTAATAGCACACAAATATCAAAATATAAAGACATAACTATAGACCTCATGAGTGTGAAAATCACCCACAAAAATTGAAGGTTTCAACAAGATAAATAGATCATGCTTCAACACCAACTGGTTCAAGATGGGGAAGAAACACATGAACTCTAGCCTATAATAGTCATAAAAGGATGACAAAAGGGCATGTATGGAAGAAACAACCATGGTGAAAAAGAAGGCATAGTTGGTATAAGGATTTAGCATCACCAAGGTCAATCTAGAGGTGCATACAAAGATTTCCTACCAATAAATGTATTTTCCAAAAGATATTTTGATAGGAGAGAGCTAGGCATACTTCATGTACAACTCTCAGCTCAAGTAATATAACCAACACACCATGAGTAATGTGTAATACCTATCATAATACTAGGCTATAGATATAGGTTCAAATACTAAAGTAGTCATGCCATTGTTTGATGTCTCCATTTGGGACAAATTGGTAACCATAGGTACAACTCAAATCTATGAGTTGCCATGTTTATAAAATCTAGAATAACTTGTATGGTTCCTCCTATCATACATATATGAGGACTAATTCTACTTTTTGGGGAAGAACATGAGGTTGTCAAGTAGACTTATTAGGAAAATGACTATATTCCTAGACTCCAACATATACGTCCACTAGATGATGGCAAATGATGTAGAAGTTGAAAGGGTCACAAAGTTCCTAGGTTACTAAAAGGGAGGTTTGATATTCCTAATCAAATAAATCAAGAACCTAGAGATGAGGGTAGACATTCACTTAGTGAGTTCAAAATTGTCTTGGTGGTCAGTTGGTGGATATCATAAAGACATACCTATGCATCACCTACCACATGGAGTAGGGGGTCAAATTTATCATCACGAAGTTCATAGTGGAAGAGATGGTTAAGAACATATTTTAATTCCAAATAGTGTGGGAGACCTTCTAGTGGTGATCAATTATTATTTTGATTATCATGGAGGAAATTAGAGTGCTAGATGGTGATCAATGTAACCTTTGGGTCTTTTTAGTTCATAAAGACTCCCTAGTGCTAAAATATCAAAACTTCACTTTCCCCCTAGCTTTATCTCAAAAATAAAATACTTTCATGATGGGGTGGTGTGCTTAGTAAATTGAGGCATTCGAAGAGGAATGGCACATTCTTGAGGAGCTCCCTTAGAATATGTTTGGGATGGAAAAATTTGATGGAATAAAACACTTATTTTTGGTGTGATTAACACTCAAAAATGGAAACAAATCTGGTTGGATGAAGCTCCCCTATGCCTTCTTAGTTAAATACTTAAGGGATGTACTTTTAAGAATCCCCAATGCATAACAATTTGACATCTTAGTTAAGACCATGGATTTGTAATGAAGATGAATATGGTACTAATACATGCACCTAGGAGAAAAAGTAACCAAGGATGAGGAGGATGACTCAAATCACAAAGACATCTATCCCCTCTAAAAATAGGTCATATACATACATATCCACATGTTTTACTATGAAATGAAGCTAAAGAAGAAGGGAACATACCCTAAGAAGGATGATGACCTCCCCCTCTAGATCTGTGATGAAGGGAAGCTAACACTAGTAGAGATGAAGAAATCTACCCAAAGGAAGAAGGGGGAGACATTTGAGGAGATACAAGAGCGCATCAAAATAAATATCACCTCTAGTAATGAATCTACCCCCTTTGTACCAAATAATAAGTACATAGCCTTCATGTCAAGGATTACCTCACCCAAGATAAGGGAGAATAAAAATAGGTATAAGGGGATTGTGGTAATGCCCATGATAATCTTAGTAGAGATGGAGGTGTAAGAGGAGTGCAAGGAAGCATAAGGAAAGAACGTGAATAAAGAAATGGAATAGGAAGAAGAAGAAGAAGAAGAAGAAGAAGAAGAAGAAAGAAGAGGAATAATATAGATGGATTAAAGTATACATCATCTAAGAAGAAGAAATAGGGGAAGAGCCCAACACCATAGATATTCATGAATCTCTATAAGGTAGCACTATTTCCATGCTTGAGGAGGTAGAAAATCCATCAAGCAACTCACCCATAAAACCCACCACATGGCCTCCATAAACTGAGGAAAAAAGGTATTGATGGATGGAAATGGGCCTTAATAAGGAACATATAGAGGTGGTGTTGGAGCTAGATCAAAAAAGAGAGATCATGAAGGTAGTTGACATGACCTAGGTAGAGATTGATAAGGTTGATTCTGAGGAGATAAAGGTCAAGGAGGAAAATATGGGCATAACATTAAATCAGAGGAGGGTAGAGATAAAAAAGTCCCAAAAATAAAAGGCCAAAAAATAAATGGAATAAAATAAGGTTGCCACAAGTACAAAACCCATGAAGGAGAAAGCATTAGGGGTGCCTAGTGCCCCCACCAATACAATGGAAGAAGCCACACCATAAATGTGCCCAAATAGTGAATGGATGCCTAGAGATAAGTAAGGCAATACTAACACCTTAAAAGAGAAAACAAAGATTGTAGAAGAAACCCAATAGATATAGGAGGGTGAAGCTAACACTAATGAAGAAGAATAAGTGAATGAAGGATACAAGTCTAAGGAATAACCCCTACTAGAGAAATAAGATATCTCAAATGAGGGCACTAGAGAAGGCACTAACATGAAAGAGGAAGAAAAAATGGAGCTCTCCATCATTGAATAAGAGGGGGCTAAGTTAAGCCTATGAGAGAAATCATAGAAGGGGTTCACTAATGAGGAATATTATATGATGGAGTATATGCCCTCTAGAGATACTATGACAAGGATGTGCCAAAAACTATCCTTTTCCTTCAACAATTATATGGATGAGCCTCATTTTAAGGTGATATGGAAGGAAATATTAAGCATAGATCAACTTGATGAAGGGCATGAATCCTTTCGTATCAACCCCTACATAATAAATCTAGTATATTTAGCTAATACATTCTTCCAAATGGCCTCTGAGGTAGCATAAAATAACATCATTAATGATGTTAAAGCCTCAAATTGGAAAAATATCATGTTATAGGTAGAGGAGGAGATCAAGGCTATGAAATTCAAGTTGTAATAACTGGTTGAGCATGTAGAGTAAGGTGACCCATCCCTCTTGGATGACATTGACATTTTAAATTTTATGTAGGTCGATCAGGTGTGCACTAGTAGAGTAGATGCTACCAAGATTGAAGGAAAAATTAGCACCAAAAGAAGAGGAGGACCCTTGTACTACCATAAAACAAGAGTTTACCATAAATCTTAAAGAGGTGGGATACCTCTTTATGAATAATGAAGAGGGCACAAAAGTGGTTGATGCAATATTTTACAACTTCACCAGTTAAGAATTAGTCATCAATGCATGCCTCAAAAATGTAAAAGGTGATAAGGACATACTGATGGCATAGGCATACACTACTATTAGGGTTGAGCATGCACAAATCATGGAACAAGTCAATACTTTGAGTGCCCAAATCAAGACCCAGGAGTAGGACCTAGAATAACTCTTTCATGCCTTACAAACTATTGAGGTCAACATACCCTCATTTCCAAGAAATAAGGACCCTTGTGATTATTTTGAACATTAACACTGAAATCTTGATATTCTTCTCTTTATTATTATTTTAAGATCATTTGTGCCTAATGAAACTAACCCATTTATTCATGATTTTATTTAAAACTTTCCTAACATTGCTAATTGTTAATCCTTGTGTCTTAAGTTGCAGTTTTCATGGAGTTTCATATGGATCATGATTGAAATTTATATATTAAACATGTTCAAACTTTTTTTAGTCTTGAATTTATAGAAACTCATAGTTGGATTCATGTGATAAAACCCTCCTTCATCAGACCCTAACCTAGACCTTTAATTCAAATTTTGGTGGGAACCTTTTTGGCAGAAACATTTTTGAATTAACCCTAGACTTAAGCCAAATTTTTATGCTAAGTCTTATTCATGTTTTCAACACAACCAAAACCTTAGCTTAAAAATCATGCTTAGTCTTCTTGTATTTTCACCCTTTCATTCCTTATGTTTCTAACATGGTTTAACAATTATGTTTTTAGGGTCTTTTCTTTGGCATGGTCCCCTTTATTATAAACTTATCCTAAAGTCTAAATCCTATGACCCCATTCATATTTATCAACATGAAAAAAACCTTAGTCTTAAATATTTAGCCTAAGTTCTTATTTACCTAAGTCCTAACTTAAGCACCTTACTTCTTTGCATATCCAATGGATCTCACTTCATCACAAGAAAATGATTTGATAGAGTGCAACAAGATCATAAATCTATGCATTTGGTCAATCAAACCAATCCTGTGAGATCACTAGGATCATGATTGATGGTACGTGCTTCAGTGGGACCAATGATTGAATGGCATGAGATCCTTGATAAATTTAAAGGGACCCTTTTATTAAGTGTGAACTTAGCCTAAGTTTTACCCTAAGGTCTCATTTTATTTATTAATATAAAAAAACCCTAGATTAAAACTTAGGCTATAATTACAATATATATGAAAAGGAACTAATAATGTGCAAAAATCCATATCATGATCTATGATATGTGGCTTCTCATAGAGATTGATCCCATAGAGTGAATGTGGCACTAAAAATTTAAAAGCTTGGGGAGCCCCACAAATTGACCACATGGCATTCCCACATTTAAAATTTCAAAGCAAAGGGTCCTACACATTAAATTGAACCAATGGAATGTAACTACTTAGATCTTGATCAATGGTCTATGATTCATCATGGAGATTGATCCAATAGAGCGTATCAAATCTAAGCTATATGAACCAAAAGGGTTTTATTAGCTCAAAATTAACATTCATGTGACCATCATTTGACATTTGTGAGACCATCAAATTTAAGCTAATCAATTATTTTGCTTAGACATAGGGATATGTTTCAAAATGTTTCTAAAATCTTATGGATTGCATTAAAAATCAATGGGACCCCTTAGAATATATTTAAACACTTAGGATTTGTGAACTTCAAGTAATAAAATAATATTAAGGTCCAAATACATGAATACATGGACTTAGTCGAAGTCTATTTCCCAAGGTCCTGATTGCATTCGTTTAAATGTATTAAACCTTAGGCTATAGACTTATATTAAGTATTATTTTGAAAATGTCCTTGCATATGTAGGGAATTCTCAACACAAGGGGTGTTGAGGTCTAATGAAAATTCAACTATAAACACCATTTTTTTATTATATTTATATTCTATTCTCAATTGATATAAGGTTAATAGTTAAGACCAATACACATAATTGTTTTTTAGGAGATATTGGTAGCTCCCATAAAGTGTAACAAAACATAAAAGTAAAATAAACCTATCCCATTTGTCATAGAGCATAAATCATCATAGGACATTAGTGTGCCCTAAGAAAAAAAACATTCCCCACCCCTATCTAATTATAGAGGACTTGCCCCATAACTAAGAGAAACACTATTCTTTATTTATAACATTATCATAAAGACTCTTAGTCAATTTTATAGTTTCTATCTTAGTCTTGCATTGTCAAAATTTTAGTGAAGTTGTATTTATTTGTCATTTCCCCTTTTATCATATTTACAAATTTATCAAGTTAAAAATTATTTTGTGTCATTTATTATATATTTATCTTTATAATTATATGCATTAATTTGTATATTTAGGTAATTAATTCATATATTTTCCAAATTTGATAAAAATCTAGGCTATGTACAAAATAAAACTTTCAAAAGGGTTCTTGTAGATAATGGATAAGGATTAAACATTTAAAATATCTCTTTTTTCAAATATATCAGGTACACAAACATAAGATATTTATTATTTATACATGAGCATTTGAGGATTTAATAATATTCTACACAAAGTACCTAGATAAACCACATTGCATATAACCTTGGGCCCTTGTATGATAGTCAGGTTTTTTGGTCATGCCTAATGACCTTAATTATAATATTTTTTAGAAATATAATGGATACATGACATGATAATAATTCAATCCACTCTACATGCATGTTAAACTTTAGTCACACTGATACATATACATGCCATTTTGATTAAGAACCATTCAAATATTATGTATTAACCCAGTCCAAGGATCATTATATTCCTCATATGAAACCACATGTGAGATTTTTTAATCGATAATTCCCCCAATTACTTCTATTTCACCAATAGGATCATCATAAATAGAATAAAATACACATGGTTTCATTATAAAATATATAAAAAAGGATATATAGGACAAGGATTAGGCACACATGCATAGGGCATTGTTAACCTCATTCAATAATTTCATTTGAAAGGACGAAAAGGACTTGGTTACATATAAGAATCATAAAAATCCTATAAGGGAATACCTACATTGACTACTTTCTATACACATTTCCTCAAATTAAAGGTTGAGCCAACACAAGAAGTTCATAATACATTTTCATTATAGTTGGTATAATCCATTTAAGCATTTAATCTAAAAGGATTAAAAGGAGTTGGTTACATATAATAATTATACAAATAAAAAAAGAGAATTATTATATTAACTACTATCTATATATATATTTCCTCAAAATAAAGCCTAGTCGAACATAATATGTTCATAATACATTTGAATTATAGTTGGTATGCCCTAAGATGATCAATAATACAACTTACCAAGAGATCTATATATTATATTAATTTTAAAATGATGAGTCTATCTTTTAATACCTTGGGACATATGAAGAAATTTCTTCCTCTGATCATAAGAATATGTTTCCTCATTCAATAACCACCCAAACATATTTTGGATAAATTAAAGATACTAATATCCATATCATAATATATGGTATAGATTCCATCCCTACAACACCATATTTTTAATAAAAATCAACTCTAATTAAAGAAGATATAATCAAATATCAACATGGAATTGATAAATATCCATGGCTAGTATTGTTATTGTAGGATTTTCTCACTATGCGTTTCTACCTACATAGTATAGTCAGCTTTTTTAGAATTAATAAAGGTCATTTGGGAAATAATCCCACATGCATGAGTATGTTAGGACATGCCTATTTTACACCTATATAATGAAACTTCCTATGTACTTTTTGGCTAATAATTATTAATGCAATTTTTTTTATTATGAAGACAAGATTTTTACTTTAGATTTAACTACTCCATAGATTGTTTTATATTAGTTCAATACTATCCATTATATCCTCAATTTTGACATGCTTCGACATGGTATTATAGATTTTATGGTAGTTCAATGCCATTATTTCTATTTTCAGATCTAACATTCTAGTTTGTCTAGGTGTTTTTCTTGATTTCAATTTTCAAGGGTTTGGTGTGGTTTTTAGAAAATCCATGAAAATATATATATCCTAGGTTTCTAGATTAAAAATGGAAAGTGCCATTGGATTTAGAAGGTGTTAAAACCCTAGGATTGGTTTTAAACATGACCTAGTTTTGTTGTAGTCAAATTTTCACCATTTTTGGAGTGTTTAAAGGCATTTTTTGAAAATATATAGATTTCATACCACTTGATATTCAAAATATAAAAACATTTATAGGTTTTTTTGGGTTTTTAAAAATTCTATGTTGGTTGTTTCCAATTTTATAGAAGGTCATATCAATTTTCCTAGATCTGGGTTCTTCTTGTAGGCTTTTTCATCATTTTTAGTTGGTTTAGTGAAAATTATTCAAAACTTAGACACTTAGAAATTTTTTTGGGTTATATGTATATTTTTTCATCCTTTATGTGGTGACACAATCTCAAAATATGTGTACATTTTGACATATAGGTAGGACTGACTGATTGGTCTTTATCCACATGGTGACATTAGCATACCTACACACATGGCTATGCACATTCATGATCGAGTAAGCCATCCAACCAATCCTCAACTCTGAAATGATATGGATGACCTAATAGGCATGCATTCATGACTACACATCTCTATCATTGAATAGACCTAACTATCAGGAATTAAAAAAAGGATGATTAATTGATTACTTTCATCCTTGCTAAATTAGGAAATGACTATTATGTATTATTTTCTACCATCCTTGTAACCAAGCATGCCATTAAAGCTACATAGACCATTTCATATTTGGATGATTTTGCTACTAAATTGAATTGAGAGTAAGATAATATCATTCAAATGGGTACACTAAAATCCTCCAAATCTCATGCCTTAATTATGAGTCATGATAACTAGAAGGCTTCTAGTAGTAAGGAGAAAAAATAGAACAATAAAGAACCAAATCAAAGAAAGGGTATTAAATGTAATTATAAGCCAAAAGAATCAAAAGAGTCCTCTTCAAATTATAAATCCAAGAAAGAGTGACTCATATGTGGTAATTATAAGAAATCTGAGCGTCATGACTCCAAATGAAAGAAACAAGTTGACCAATTGATAAAAATGCTCAAGAAGCACAACATCAGTGCCCTTAATTATTCCCATCAAATTTCATAAAACATGAGACTTCTAAGGCCAAATATAGTAATAGTGGTAAATGTAAGGTCAAATCACTTATTGTAGTTACATCATGTCCTTACATATGGGTTATTGATTTTGGTGCATCACACCACATGGCTTCATCAAAAAACATATTATCATACATGGAAACTTATTATATGCCTTCTATTTTATTATGTGATGATACCTCCATAAAATTTGGTGGGAATTTATAAGTTGAAGTGAATGATGGAATATTTCATGATGTTTTATGTGTTCCCTCTTTATCTACCAATCTCATATCTATTTATTAGATCACTCACATTAGTTTAGGTAAGAGTGGAGTTCACACCTAATTTTTTGGCTATTAGGGAAGCTGATAGTGACTTGATTTTTATATTTTTGAAAGCATATCACTAGTCATTAGTGTATACTTTAATGAATTTTTCTCTTTATCAACCCTCTACTACATTTCTCACTCATTTATATGGGTTGATAAAATTATGGCATGAGTGATTTGACCATCTCAACTATATCTACCTAGAGAAACTTAGTCATCAAGACATGGTTTCAGGGTTACTATTGTCACTTGGATTTACACCCCTTAAGGATATTACTAGATCTCCTCATCCAAGTGGCACAATGGAAACATCTCTCTTATTGTGGGTAATAATTTAGTGAGATGAATCTCTAGAAGGGCTAGCACCCTTGATGCACTCTCTGAAGTATTTTATTATCTATAAACTTTGGATGAAAAGGGTTAATAAAACAACTAAGAAAACTAAAATGTGATGCACTAATATTTTATTTCCTCCTATTTACTAAACTTATACTACTTAGAGCAAAACAAATATTTCCTTACACAAAACTAAAAACACAAGATAGAATGTTACATCAATGTTTCATAAGCTAGGTTCAAAAAGGTATTTTTATACTTAGGAGGGTAATGAATGATAGATTTGGAGAATATATTCATGAACCAATTTTAATACACTTATAAACTTTAAATAAAACACTAATAAAGACCTGTAATTATCACTCTTATACACACTTGATGAATAATCAAGGATAACATGCTAGAAAAGATCATCTTCTACTAGACAAGATCAACAAGATTGAAACAACACTCAATTATACAACATGTAAGTAGGAAAATTAAATTTTTATATTTCTTCAAGAGACATTCAAGTAAAAAATTGGCATAGGTTTCACCATTAACCAATGGAAGCTACTTAAAAGGGACAAAAAGGTAAATATTTATAGATTTTGGGAGAATAACAAGACCAGAGAAGTACAAAGATAAATTGGACAATTTTAAAGCTAATAAAATAGGTTAAAACTATATGATAAAGATGTTTTAAATGAACCATGCAATGTTATGATGTCCAAGTGTCCATACAAGTCATGAAACTTATGAAAAATGACATAAAACTCCATGTCTTGGCTCAAAAAATTATCTTCATGATTTGGACCTATTTGAACATATCAAAAATAAATAGGGATAGGTATATTGATTTTAATGAGAGGTAAGTACTTAATACATGCCTCTCCATGCATTTTTTGTAATACTACTCATCTAGAAACTGCTAAAAGGAAGCCATCACTCCCTATAATCTAAAAAACTCCTTTTTCAGTCATCCCTCACACTTGGCCACAAAATTAGATTTATTTTTACATGAAAATATATTTTATGGATTTAATTACACTTTTAAATACCCTTAATGGCCTTAGACTTCTTAGGTACAACTTAAAAAGGCTCACATTTAAAATTTTCACCCTTCTCACCATTATGTTCACTATGTCAATTTTGAATGGTTAAGATGAGATCTATTTTTTGAAAAATTATAAGTTTTTTCTAGGAATTAAATTTCCATATTAAGTTATAAAAATTATAAATCTTTCCTCTGAACTTGGTTGCATCTCTTGGAACCCCTAGAACCTAAAAAACACATAAAATGGTCAAAAATACCTTATTTTAAACTATTTTCATACAATTATATATATAGATAAAAATAATTTAATTAATATTGAGTGAGTCCTTTACAAATTCCAATATCTTTCATGGTCAAACTATGTCATCTAGATAGCTCTTGAAGCTTGTTTTCTCCATCGGGTCCTAGCAGAGGGTTCAGTAGGGTTTTAGGTAGTTTTTAGTCTTAATATTTGTTCATAAAGATGTGAAATTTTAACTACAAAAAAATTCAAAAAAATTGGTTTTAATTAACCCTAATAACCCCTCCAAACTTATTTTTTATCCATGCATATTCTTATAAAATATATGAGCAGTTGAAGACACCCCATCGATTTATTTATACCTTTCCTACATGTTTGAACTCTTTATAATCTAGAGGTATATTTTATATAGGTTATTATACATAATAAAAGTTTAATAATTTATAATTAAATCTCATTTTCATGTCTAAATCATATGGATATCTCATCAAGAACTATAAATGAAGATAGACCCCTAATTGGCTCTAGGTCCCTTGAAGGCCTAATACACCTAGCATGCACCTAGCTAGCTTTAGCTACTTGTAATAATTTTTAATGGTTTTATTTTTATGTATTATGTATTATAAAACCTCATTAAAGATTATAATATCACCACAAAACTTCCAAATCACTCTTCTTCTTCCTTTTCTCTCATTCGCCAACTAGGTCTAGTGAAAGCTTGCCTAGTTGGACTGTGTACAGGGGTTTTTTGGTCATAGAGAGAGGTATGATCCTGATATAGTGTTATTAAACAAATATTTTACATCCATACAACTCAAAAAATTCTTATATATGTTTATAAAACCTTCCATAAATTTCTATATCCCTTTTTGGCCTCATTAGCTTGCTTTGCTAAACCCTAATTTTCCTTGACTGACTGACCTCTGAGATAAAATAGTGAGGTATATCCCTCTTCCCTAAAGTAAAATTAATATTTTTTGATTTATTTAATGTATTTATTATGGTTTTTACTATGTTTTTTTATCGACATTCCTTGATTTAGGTGCCTAACTAGCTTAAAATGCCCAAAAAGGCCTCTAAAAAGCTTGTTTTCTTGTTTTTTCCTCAAATCCTCCTAAGAGTGACCTCTCTGAGACAAACCAATGATTATATGATCCTTAAACATGATATTTATCCTTAATTTATTCTTATTAATATTTTAATTCATCCAAACACTTCTCTTCCTTAGATTCTTCATAGTCATCTATTGAGAAAAGAGGCTTCTTGGAGCAACTGTATGGACTAATGACTTTTAACCAAGTAGGGAAGAGTGGATGATCATCTTAAATTGGTATTGGAGTGTTAAATAATATTTTTTATGAGCCATAAACCATTATAATTTTCTATAAAACACTCAATTTCTTCCTATATAAGTTCTTCTCTTTACCTTACCTTCACCAAGACTACCCTTTGTTGTAGGTGCATATAAGGGGTTTAGGGAGGTATTTGTAGGTGTTTTTCATCATGTTTAAAGAAATGATATTAATTTATATGGTAATAGGTAATTTTATCATGTAAAATTTACCTTTAACTCATCAATTTCAGTTTGACCCTTAAAACTGAGTCCCTCTCTAGTTGACTGAGAAACCCTACCTATAGGTTACATTTTCTTCTTTGAGATCTAGTCATAGTGTGAAAATAATATCCATTTAACCATGATAATAAGAACCATTTTATATATTCCTATACCTTTTACTTAATTTATAAACTCCTTGAGTTCATAACTAAGTTTCTTTTTACCATGACTGAGACACCCTATTTTTAGACTGTTGTAGTTTTGTACTAACTCCTTAGATTTAGGTTTTGATGTGAAAGGATTTCCTTGAACCCCCCTAAGGTAAAAATGTATGTTTTTTAACTATTATTATTCTTTTAAATACTTAAAACATTACCTTCTCATCAATTAGGTTCATGTTTTATTTCTCTTGCTTATTTGACCCCTATATATGTCTATTCCTTATTAGAAGGACACTTGTAGGTGGCCATAGGGCTTACAAGACCATGTCTCAACCTTGTATTAACAATATTAAATCCATTTGTGTGTCATTCATCTAATTAAACCATCTTAGTCATGATATTTATTCTATTTGATTTCTAAGATGCCAAAAGACCATATACAACTTTAGACCTATAGATGTTAATGGAGTATTGCAGTATTTTTAAGGGTATATTTGAGGTATCCAACTCCTACGTTGAATTGAAATTCTCACTAAAATATTTGTAAAATGTATTATATATAATATAAAATACAATATTAATACCTTTATATTCTTTTAAATCCTTGGGAAACATGTTGTGAGGGGTCCACAAAAACCCTCTAGAGCTCTATTTTGACAATTAAGGGAAAGTTTCCTAGAATTTAGTCTTTGATCTTCAAAAATGATTTCAAACTTCTTCTTACCATTTTGAAACTTTATATGGGTATTTAATATATTATTTATAATTTAAATACCTTATGGAGGTGTCTTTCAACCTCTCCACACAAACATCTTAATCCTCTGCTTAGCCACCTATAGGTGGGTATTTTGATGCACAGGCAGTGAGTTGAAAATGAGTAGTATGAAAGGTATCCATGACCATGAACTTTATATTATTTAATAAAACATACCAACACACTTGTATCATTATTAATAAATTGAAACCATATCAATATTTACTCCTCTCAACATGATGTCCGTAATGGCTCTTGTTGGTGTATATTGGGTTGTCTGTAGATAGTGAGTGTGGAATAGAGAAATAAGGTGGATAAAAGGGCTCATGGGAAGATAAAACCTATTAAAAACATATTAAAATGAATCATTTCCACTAGGAAAACCTTGAAACAAGTTCCAACACCTCTTATCCAATGTGAAACCACTTGCACACATCTAGAATAAAGTAGGCATAGGCACCTTATGACTATTTTAGCATGGTGAATGGGCTTGTGGACACCCTTACACATTTTAAAAACATATAAATGAACTCCCATAAAATATTTATGGTTTGGAAAACTAATATACCTTGATTACCATTCCATGAACTAGTTGAACAAGCTTATATAGGTGATTGTAAGTGAAATTGGGAAAAGAGTTGACAATGGAGAATGACAAGATGGGAATTTACCCAAAGGATGATATGATGGAACCAAACATGGTAATAGGTATTCATATAAACTAGATAATTTTGTAACATCATTTAAAAACTACATGATACCTCTACAAGAAAACAACACTTTGTAACAAGAATAACTTTAGTTGAGATTGTACATGGTGGCACCTCCTTGTAACATGGACTAACTTGTTCATAAAAACATTATGAAAGATTAAAATAATAATGGATACCATCTGATAAGATGTATAAAATACTTTAGATCCATCATCACCAATTTGTTCATACATATTTAACCAAAATGGAGTAAAAACTATAGGGTGCATAAAATAACTAATAAAAATTAATGTCAACTTGTAAAGGATGATTCATAAAGCATAGTTGATTAATAATTTTAATATTGATATTTAAATTAATTTATTTGAATTTAATATCACCTCCCAAAATCAATTTTCTTGAAACCTCTTCATCTATTTGTATTGAGCCAAAACTTGAAGGTCACTTTTGTGTGTCTAGAAACCCAAGAAAGGAGAAGAATGTTTTTGCATTTAAAATGGAAATTTTAGAGAAACCCAAATGCTTATATGAGTTTTAGGAAGGTTAATATTCCTTGTATTATCTTATCCCATGTGACACACTTCTCCATGGGCCATATAAGTGCCATTTTATCCCTTTTTTAGTTGATTTCTTTGATTTTAGTTAGACAACCTAAAATATTTTATGTGACTAACATCCCTGATAGTTAAATTTATTGATTGGATATTTTTAAGGAAAATAGGACACTTGGGATCCTTTAAAACCATGCCACTTGAATTTATGACTCTTAAAAGCCCACTAAATGACCCAAAATGACAAATAAACTAATGAAACCATTAATAAGGCTAGAAATACATCATATAACATCAATTGAACCATAATATAACCTATAAAAAATATTTAGTCCCATATAGAATGCCTAATATACTAATGACTAGTAGACTTATCTTATCATGGGATAAGCGAGTAGATTAGTTAATGAATAAAAATATCAATGAATTGCTTAAAACACACACAAAATAACCACAACACACCAACACACACATAAAACAAATCAAGACACAAACAAGACTCACACATCTACATAAGCACTTAGGGAAAACAAGAAAAATAACTATGTACAAAGAGAGAGGAGAACCTTAGTAGAAGTGTTTGAGATATATCCCATTTATTTGGATATGAATCTTTTGTCCATATAAATTTGAGAGTTGGAAATCATTGCATTGCTTGCATTGGCTGATAACAAAAGGGCCACTTTAGAACAATGCCTCCCTCTTGGAAACTTCTTGTCATGGATTTATTTCCAAACTATCTCTTTTTTTGATCTTGGTGAGCTCTCATAGTTTGCATATCTTTATCTCTTATCTCTTCAAGCTCTATCAACTCACATAACTTGACTTCCATGCCTTCATTTTCCATGAATTCTAACTGATAAGTGAGATCCAAGGCTATTACCTCAAGTGAAATAGGTAGTCTATCCTCTCTCCCATAAACAAGTGTATATGTGAGTTTTTAATTTATCTCCTATGGGTGATCCTATTAACCTAAAGATTTGTCTTCAACATGGAATTCTAAGTCCTTTGGTTTTCCTCCATTGTCCTCTTTATGATCCTGATTAGATTATTGTTGGTGGACTTAGCAAGTCCATTCCATTTTGGATAATATTTGGAGGAAGTACTAAGATATATGCCATGTTTCAAATCCCACTCACTTGTATTCATTCCAAGGAAAGCCAATGCATTATCTAAAATTATTGTTGAAGGAGTCCCAAACCTTATCACTATGCCTTCATAGAAGTCTAGAACTGAATTTTCATTTTCTTCTTTAAGATTAATATCTACCACCCATATTTTAAAGCAATCTATAGTAGTCAATACCCACTTGTGGCTAGCACTAGAAGGTGGGTTGAATAGGCCCATGAAATGTAGTCCCCATTACATAAAAGGTTTGTCTATTTGTATTGGATGAAGAAGCAAGGATACAAGCTTTTGTTTACCATCAAAAAGAGCACATTTTGACACTTCCTTACCCAATCATGGGTGTATTTGAATAAGCTAGGACAAAAATATCTAGGTCTCATTATCTTAGAAATTGTGGTTCTTATAGCAAAGTTACCACCAAATGCTCTATCATGAAATTCAAGCAATATTTTCTCAACTTGATCTGATTGAACACATCTCAATAATACACCTAAGAATTCCTTCTTAAATAACACTCCATGAAAAATTACATAAGGAATAGAATGTAATCTAAAGTACCTTTTTCAGCTCTATTTAGGCCTTATGGACACTCATCAGTTTGAAAAAAATTGATCATATTTTGTGTCCAACTCCTCATTGATGAAGATGAAACTATCATAGGGTCATCATGAAGTGATAAAATAATCTATTTTTGTTCTTTAAAATCTGAAGCAAGGTTTTCACATAACCCCTTCCATTTCACTAGCTTGGTTGTCTTGATTTCTACATCATACTCCATCACTTTTGTAATCCAACCAGCCCTTCTTCATTCAAATATCTACTCAAAAGGAAATATTTAACACTAGGATGAGGTACCAATATGTGAATATTGCTGTTAGATAACATATTCCTAAACTTATTTAGACTTCTAACAACTAAAAGTACTTTCTTATCAACATAGGTGTATCTTACCTCATAGCCCCCCAATCCTTGACTAAAGAAGGAAATAAGATACTCAAAGTTTTATTCATTTGATTGAGTGATAATGTTAGATATTACCTCATCATTTCCAAAATTATAAAATTTGAAGTCCTTTGATAAATTAGGACTTAAAAGAGTTGTATCATGGGTAATAGTTTGTTTAATCTCTTCAAAACTCTCCTCCTTCTTATCCAAGTGAAAACTTCATCCTTCCTTACCATAGAGGTTAGAGGCTTGACTAAATTAGAAAAATTAGGATTAAATCTCCTTATGAAATTTATTTTTCCAAAGAAACTTTTCAAACCTTTCTTGTGTTTGGGTAAAGCCAATACCAAGATTTCACTCACCCTTTCAAGATCTATAGATAGGCCCTTGTTTTAGATAGTATGTCTTAACATTTTGACTTCATGGAAAAAAACATGTAATTATTTGGGTTAAGAGAGATTCAAAACTCTCTACATCTCTCAAAAATATACCTAAGGTGATTCAAACAATATTTTTCATACTTAGAAAAAACTATGATATCATCAAGATACACCAACACAATGTCATTTATTAAACCCTATAAATCCATATCCATTACATGTCAAAATGTAGCACTATAATTGCACAAACCAAAAGGAATTTTCCTATAAGATTATGTACCCCATTTATTAGTAAAGGCTATCTTATATTGGTCACTTTCCTTTACCAAAATCTGATTATACCCAAAATATCCATCAAGGAGAGAAAACCCTTCACTACCTACCATAACTTGAAATATCTACTCCATAGAAGGAAAAGGATAATGGTCCTTCAAGGAAACTATATTCAAGTCCCTAAAATCAATACATAACCTGATTTCCCCATTCTTCTTCCTTACAGGGACTAATTTTTCTAACTAAGATGAATGCTTAATAGGAAAAATGATCTTAGACTAAATCAACTTTGTAAGCTCTTTTCTCATGAAAGGCTCAATCTTAGGATTGATTGGCCTTTTCATTTTATTAATAGGATTAGAATTTTAATCTATATATATGGTATTTTGAGATAAGTTTTTATGAAATCCCTTTAAATCACTATATTCCCATGTAAAGACATCAAAAAATTCCTTGCATAACTCAATGAAAGAATGTTTCTCTTCACTAGTACATATGTTCCCAAGAGAAAGAAACTTATCTTTGATGATTTTTAATCTCTCATAATTTTATTGCTTAGTATACATTATCTCCGTATCTTTATTCAAATTATCATCATAATCGAAGATACTCTCAAGGCTGACTAAGCCTTTATGGAGCTTATTTGTTATCAATTTGATAATATACCTTCCATATTATTGCTATAGTTTGGACTAATTCTTTGAATAAAACATAGCCTCCTCTTTTAGGAAAGGAGATATTTTTTGGTTACTATCAAAAACTTATTAGTTAGTGACATTATCAAGTATTGAGGGCCTTAAAATCACCTTGAGATGTGGTTAGTTCTTATCTTCTCTTATCCCCTTTGGGAAATCAAATTGACCTCCAATTACTATCAACCTATTATCATGTTTGTTGTCTTCTCTTGGGATATATTGTATCTTTAAGGCTTGGAAATCCTCCACTAGATCCCACACTCTATGCTTATAGGACCTAAGTAAAGACTTCTCAGTCACATTTTGACCTCTTACTTGATTCACAATCAACACACTATCACCATATACTTGTAATTCTTTCACACATCTTTTCCTATCCCTCTAAATGCCATGAATAAGGGCCTCATATTCTACCACATTATAAGTACAATAGAAGTGAAATCTAAAATTGGAATAGTACCTTTCTTTCAATGGTGAAACCAACATTGCTCCACCACCTACCCCAATTTTATTTCTAGATCCATCAAAGAATAGCTACCATAAACCATCCATGTCTTCACTTGGCTTCATCAACTTTGGAATGAAAGAGTACTCTTCATGAATGTAATACACTCCAAGACCAGATTCCTCATTATTTTTTTAGGATCATGATCATAATTTTCATCTCCCCATTCATCTAAATACAAATCAGAAACTCCTACAAGAGAAGATGTTGGATATTTATCTATGAAAAGTTATTCCTCATCAAGAATTGTATAATTGACATTTGTAACTTTAGGAATTTAAGGCTCTAAATGATAGTGATGAATAGGTTCTGATTCAAAATTCACCTTAGTTCCATACTTTGTCCTAAAAACCATATAGGACCAATTGGCTACCAAGTATCCACTTATTTTGGATGTAAACTCTCTTGACAAACAAAGAGCAAATTATGGAGGTAAATCTACCATAACCACATCATGATAGATATAAAGATTAGGACAAGCATTAAAAATCAAATTCAAATATTTCACTACTCTCAAGGTCTTTACTGGTGACCCATCTAATTATATAACTCCTTTAGCCATTGGTTCATACTTAGGGCCTAGTTTACTATTATTGACTTGGGCATAGCTAAAATACTATCCCCACCATCTATGATGAAATTTTGAACTAAAAAATCATCAATGATCGAGGAGAAACAAAAAGGATTCTTATCAATTTTCTTCACTTGTCCATCAATGGGCTGAGTTCTATTTACCAAGATAACATTCTCATTTCTAGACGATCCAACTTGCTTACCAAGTATTTAAAATTCATTTTGAAGTGTATCATTTTTCATGGTATTTTTAATGAAACCCATAATTAAATATTCATATGTAACTTATTCATCTGATCCAAAACATTGATATAAGGATTACTCACCTTGAAAGGATCTTTGGAAACACTAGTACCTTATGATGTAGCTTGTGAAGGTGGATGTGTAGGATCTGGCCTTACATTCTAAAAATTATAATTTTATTGCACTTTAGGGAATGAGTTAGACACACCCATCATTTGAGATTATGTAAGAGTCAAAAATTGTCGTTGATTATCTCCTTTTGTCTATTCAACAACCATTTTTTTAGATTAGTATTGGAGGCCACACTAGTATTCACATTACTTGGATTTCCCAAATGATTGATTGTATAAAAATCTCCTTCCAAATGATTTATAAGAGTAGAATCATATTGTGTTTTTCCATTTTCCATTCCATTTTACATTGAAATCTCAAAATTTGGAACTTGAGGTACTTGGCTACCTTGCATTGTCATGTCTTGACTAGGCATTTCATTAGCATATGCAACTTGGCCTTGATTTTGGCCATAGGAAGGATAACATGGTTATTATTAAAAAAATTGTTTTGAGTGGCAAAAAGATATTTGGAATAATATTTATAATGAGGATTATAACTATGATAAGGTCTAGCTTGAGTGATTTAACCTTATCCTTGATTATAACCTTGAAAAGGAGGCCTATTTGTTTGCCCAAACTGATTTTAAGATTGGTATTGCCTATAAATTTTATTTTGTTTACTTTTAAGGGAAACCAATTCATTATTAACACTTTGGATAAAAATCTTGACTTCATGGATCTCATTGGTGGGGGAAATGGCATACTTTTCTTGACTAGGAAAAAGATCCAAGGTAGGTAATGCAACTTGACTAGGAGGCTACAAATCAAGGAACAATGGCATTAGTGGTCTAAGAGAAATATTCCCTACTTAAACAAGACAATTATCAACATTAGTAGCTATCTCATAGGTATTATGTAGTGTATTCCCACCTATAGATTTGATCATCATGGCTACATCACTATTCAATGCTTTTAGATAATATAAAAAGACATAATTTGGGGTGGGTCTCACAAGGGTTGGGATCCTATCCCATGCTTTTTGAAATATAGTGATAAAATATTAAATAAATACTTGAGTATCCTTCTTAATAGAGGTAAATTTTTCATCTAGTGATATATGATCCATCTTCTCTCCAAACCTCTTAGTCAATAGATATCATAGTTCATCCCATAAATGAATAGAATTTTTAAGTAGAGTCCCATACCAATCTAAAGACTTCCCCTTGAAAGACAATGCCAATAACCTAATATACACATTATCTTGAGTTATATTATGAATATTTTTGAAATTTTCTATGTTTCTAATGTGCTTAATAGGAGTAATAGTACTTTATCCACTAAAAGATAAAACACTCTTAAGGGATGCTCCATGAATTTGGTCATATTGGGCAAGATTCAAAGGAGATGATCTAGTGAAAGGTATAAAAGGTTGTCTATTACCCATAATTTAATGTATACTATTGGTATTAGGGGTTGAAATAAGTAAGAACCTAGACTTTTAAAACACCAACTCCCTTTAATAAGGGTGAGTATTCACAAACCTAAACCTTTTGATAGAATACAAAGGTAATTGCACAAAATCAAAGGGTATACCTTTATCAACAAACCAAGTGGTCACATTTGGCATAGAAATTAGGTATTGATAAACAACTAAAGATTTTAAAACTTTAGTGGAGTCTCTAGGTACTGAATGTATATTTTCTTGTATCTACAACTATGTCAAGACTAACACCAATCTTGGGCAATCTTATAAGACTTAGAGTCCCACCTAGTGTGCCAAAAACTATTATCACTTGGATTTACACCCCTTAAGTATATTCCTAGCTCTCCTCATCCAATTGGTACAATGGAAACATCTCTCTTGATATGGGTAACAATTTGGTGAGATGAATCTCTAGAAGGGTTAGTTCCCTTGATGCACTCTTTGAAGTACTTTCTTATTTATCAAATTTGGATGAAAAGGGTTAAGAGAACAAATAAGTAAAATAAAATGTGATGCACAAATATTTTATTTCCTCCAATTTCCTAAAATTATACTACTTATAGAAAAACAAAGCTTTCCTTACACAAAACTCACATCACAAGATAAATTGTTACATTAATGTGTCATAAGCTAGGTTCAAAACAGTATTTTGATACTTAGGAGGGTAATGAGTGATATCTTAGGAGAATAAAATAATGAAAAAATTATAAGACACTTATAAACCTAAAATATAACACTAATAAATACTTGTAATAATTACTCTTTTGTACACTTAGTGAACAATCAAGGAGAACATGCAAGAAAAGATCATCTTCTACTAGACAAGACCAACAAGATTGAAAAAAACTCAATTTTTAAACATGTAAGTAGGAAAATAAACATTTTTTATTGCTTAAAGAGACATTAAAGAACAAAATTTGTTAGGATTTCACCATTATCCAATGGAGGCTACTCAAAAGGGCTAAAAAGGTTAATATTTATAGCCTTTGAGAGAAGAGCAAGACAAGGGAAGTCAAAAGGTCACTTATACAATTGTAAATTTTATAAAATAGGTTATAAATGCATGATAAAGAGGGGTGAAATGAACCGTGCAATTTTAGGAGGCCCAAGTGTCCATACAAGTCATGAAACTTATTAAAAATGGCATGAAACTTCTTGTCTTGGCTTAAAAAACTATCTTCATGATTTAGACCTATTTGAACACACCACAACTAAATACGGATAGGTTTGATGAATAGGATGAGAGGTAGGGACTTCATAAATTCATCTCCATACATTGGTTTTATTTTTACTCATATAGAAACTCTTGGAAGGAAGTCATCACTACCTACAGCTTAAAAAACTCCTTTTTCAGTCATTTCTCACACTTGGCCTCACACTTGGCTTCAATTTTCCATGAAAATACATGGGATGGAGTGAATGGAACTTTTAAATACCCTCCATGGAATTATACTACTAAGATACACCTTAAAAAGGCTCACACTTGAAGTTTTCATCCTTCTTACCATTGTGTTCACTATGCAAGTTTTGGCTGACTGAGATGAGAGATGTTGTTTGAAAACTTATAAGTTTTTTATAAAAATTTAATATAAATATTGAGTTAAAAAAATCTAAATATTTCCTCAAAACTTTATTTCATCTCCTGTAACCTCCTAAAACTTGAAAAACACACTAAATGGTTAAAATCCCCTATTTTGCACCATGTATGTACAATTCCATATAGCCCAAAAGTATGGGATGAATCCTAAGTGAGTCCTATACAATTTAATATACATTTCATGGTTATAATATTTCATTTGGATAGATATTTAAGCTTGTTTTCTCCATCGGGTCCTAGTTGAGGGTTTAGTAGGGTTTTAGGTAGTTTTTAGTCTTAATATTTATTCATAAATATCTGACCTTATAAATAGCAAAAAATTTAAAAAAATGGTTTTAAGGGACCATAATAATCCCTCAAAACTTATTTATCATCCATGCATAGTCATAGAAAAGATATGAGCACTTGAAGATACCCCATCGAGCTTGTGTTTAGCTTTCCTGCATGCTGAAACTCTTTATGATCTAAAAGTAGCTTTCCTATAGGTTATTATAGATAATAAAAGTTTAAAAATGTATAATTACATTTAATTATAATTTCCCAATCATATTTATGGATCATAAATATCTATAAATAAATATATACCCCAATTGGCTCTAGGTCCCTTAAAGGCCTAATAGGCCTAACATGCACCTAGCTAGCTTTGGCTACTTGGACTAATTTTCAATGGTTGGGTTGGTGTATTATGAATTTTAAAACCTAATTAAATATTATAAAATCATCACACAACTTCCCAATCACTCTTCTTCTTCTTCTTTTTGTCTCATTCACCAACTAGTTCTAGTGAAAGCTTACCTAGTTAGATTATGTGTAGGGGTATTTTGGTCATAGAGAGAGATCTGATCCTGGTCTAGCTTTTATCAATACCAATTTTTCTTAAATACACATCAAATACATGATTATATAGATTTTACAAACCTTCCATAAATTTATTTATCCCTTTTTGGCCTCATTAGCTTGCTTTGCAAAAAACCTAATTTTCCTTGACTAGCTAACCTCTGAGACAAAATAGTGAGGTATATCCCTCTTCCCTAAGTCAAATTAAATATTTTAGGAGTTTTTATGTTATTTATGATGATTTAAACCATAGTTTTTATATTTATTCCTTGATTTAGGTGCCTAACCAGCTCAAAATGCCCAAAAAGGCCTCTTAAAAGCCTATTTTCTTGTTTTTTCTTCAAATCCTCTTAAGAGTGACATCTACAAGATAAACCAATGATTTTATGTTCCTTAAAAATTATATTAGTCTTCAATTTATGATTATTAATCTTTTAATTCATCTAAACAATTTTCTTCCTTAAATTCCTTGTATTCATCTATTGAGCAAAGAGGCTATTTGGAATAACTATACAAACTGATAACCTTTAACCAAGTAGGTAAGAGTGGATGAGCATATTGAATGGGTATTGGAGTGTGAAAAAATATTGTTTATCAGTCATAAACCATTCTATATTTTTATCAAACACTCACTTTCTTCCCAGACAAGTCCCTCTCTTTACCTTACCTTCACCAAGACTACCCCCTATTGTAGGTGCATACAGGGGTTTAAGGAGGTCTATATAGGTGTGTTTCATCATGTTTTAAGATATTATATTCATTGATATGGTCATAGGTAATTTAATCAGGTCTAATTTCTCTTTAAATCTTTAATTTCACTTTGACCCTCTAAACTCAGTCCTTCCATACCTGACTGAGAAACCTTACCTTTTTACCTTGTTGTAGGTTGCATTTGCTTCTTTGAGACCTTGTCACGGTGTGAAAAGAATCTCCATTAAACCATGATAAAAATAAAAAATTTAGATATTCCTATACCTTGTACTTACTTTATAAAATCCTTGGGTTTGTAACTGAGTTTCTTTTTACCATGACTGAGACACAATGTTTTTAGACTGTTGTATATGTGTACTAGCTCTTTAGACTTGGCTTATGATGTGAAAGGATTTACTTGAAACCATTGAGGTCAAATTTTATGTGTTTAAACTATTATTCTTCTTTTAAATACTTACAACAACACCTTAGCATCAATTAGGGTCACATTTTTTTGTCTTGCCCATTTAACCCTTAAATGTGTTTATTCCCTATTAGAAAGACACCTATAGGTTGTCATAGGGCTTACAAGACCATGTATCAATATTGTCTTGAAAATATTCAATAAATTTATATTTCATTAATCCAATTAAACCATCCTAGTCATGATATTTTTCTTATTTATTTCTTAAGATGCCAAAAGACCATCTATAACTTCAGACATGTAGATGTTAAGTATTTTAGTGTTTTTAAGGGCATATTTGAGGTATCCAACTCCTACCTTGCATTTAATTTATCACTCCCATATTTTGAAAAGGTATTATTTATATTATAAAATAATATATTCATCTCTCTAGATTCTTTTAAATCCTTTGGAAACATGTTGTGAGGGGTTCACAAAAACCCCCTAGAGCTCTAA
This sequence comes from Torreya grandis, assembly GCA_037957365.1. NCBI lineage: Eukaryota > Viridiplantae > Streptophyta > Pinopsida > Cupressales > Taxaceae > Torreya > Torreya grandis. The sequence goes on along the minus strand of JARHVA010001544.1, from coordinate 170,991 downwards.
TTTGACATTTTAGTGAAAGTTTTTGAGAAGTTAGTCTTTGATCTTCAAACATGATTTGACACTTATTATTGACATTTTTACACTTTATATGGGTATCTCATGGCTTATTTATCATCTCAAGATCTTAAGGAGGTTTCAAGTTGTTTCAACCTCTCCACATAAAACATCTTAATCCCCTACTCAGCCACCTATAAGTGGGTATTTTGATGCATAGATAGTGAGTTGAAAATGAGCATTATGAAAGGTATCCATGACCATGAAATTTGTATGATTTTATAAAAAATACCAATACACTTATATTAGTCCTAAGATATTGGAACCATATCAGACTTTACTCCTCTCAACATGATGTTAGTAATGGCTCTTGTAGGTATGTATTGGGCTATGTGTAGATAGTGAGTGTGGAATAGAGAAACAAGTAAGATAAAAGGCCTCATGGCAAGATAAAACCTATTTAAAAACTCTTTTAATGCATGATTTACACTAGGAACACATTGAAATAATTTCCAACACCTCTTCTCTAATGTGAAACCACTTTCACACATCTAGAATAAAAGAGCCATGTGCATCTCATGACTATTTTAGCATGGTCAATGGGCTTGTGAACACACATGCACATTTTAAAAACATATAAATGAACTCCTCTAAAGTCATGATGGTTTGGATAACTAATATTCCCTGATTACCATTCCATGAACAAGTTGAACAAGCTTATACAGGTGACTGTCAGTTAAATTGGGCAAAGAGTTGACAATGGAGAATGACAAGATCAAAATTTACCCAAAGCATGATATGATGGAACCAAAAAAGGGAAGAGGTGTTCATATGAACCAGAGACCTATGTAATATCATTTTCCAACTACATGAGACCTCTATAATAAAATAACACTTTACAATAAGAACTTTAGTTGAGACTACACATAGTGGCACCTTCCTGCAACTAAACTAAATTATTTGACAAATCATTATGAAACATGAAAATAATAATGTAGAACATGTGATAGGGTATCCAAAATCATATGGATCCAACATCACCAACTATTTTTTATGGATTTGACCAAAATGGATCAAAACCTATAGGGTGCATGAAATAGCTAGAAAAAAGTGTAGTCATCTTGTAAAGGATGATTCATAAATCACAGTTGAATATTTCTATGGAAAAAAGGGTCTCTAAATTTAATATCACATCCCAAAATTATTTGTCTTTAAACCTCTTGGTATTTTTGTACTAATCAAAAACCTAAAGGTCACTTTTGTGTGTCTAAAAAACCAAGAAAGGAGTATAATGGTTTTAGCTTTAAAATGGCACTTTTAGAGCAACCAAAACATTGAAATGAGTGTTATGAAGGTGATGAGTACTTACATGATATTAAACGACATGACACACATACCCATGGGCTGTAAAAGTGCCATTTTTTCCCTTTTTTAGTTTATTTCTTTGATTTTAGTTAGACACCTTGAATTATTATGATGTGACTAACATCTCTGATAGTTAAACTAACCTCTTGGACATTTTTAAAGGAAATAGGACATTTGGTCACCTTGAGAACCATGCCACTTGCATTTATGACTCTTAAAATCCCACTAAATGACCTAAAATGACAAATAAACTAATAAAACCATGACTAATGATATAAATACATCAGATAACATTGATTAAACCATAATATAATCTATGACAAAGATCTAGATCCATAAAACATATAAAAAACTAATCTTTTTTACCTATAAGGGTCTAACTTTAACCTTAAAGTACAACTTGGTCAATAGTTACCATGAGTCAAGTTTTTTTATAGAGTTTACTAGGGTTTTATTCTTAGTAAGCATCCTAAGGAGAAGTATGACAAGGGGAAATTATGAAAAGATGAACAAATATTAAATATTTTTCACATTGACATTGTTGGTCCATTTCCAAAACCTTCATTCAACTAGACTAAGTATATGATTACTCTCATTGATGACTATTCAAGGTATACTTGGGTGTACTTTATGAAGTAGAAATCAAAGTTATTTGACAATTTTTAGGGATTCACAGTGCTTGTATATAAATAGTTAGGTAAATCCATCAAGATTTTATGTATTGATAATGGTTTTGAATATGTAAGTAATAATTTTGAGAAATTATATACATTAGAGGGAATTGAAATATAATGTATAGTTCCATATAGACCTTAGTATAATGGTGATTTAGAGTGAAATAATAGGTCCTTGAAGAAAATGGCCAAGTATGGTACACTCCAAGACATTTTCACCTCAGTATTGAGCCAATGACATCAATTGTGCATGTTATATCTAAAACTAAGTTCCTCACAAAGTATTGATAGGAGTCATTCATTTATAATCTTTGATTGGTCAAAAACCCATAATGGATCACTTTCAAGTGTTTGGATCTCCTACTATTTCCCACATTTCTAAGAAGAAACATAAGGAAATGGATTCTCAGAGTCATCCTTACATCTTTGTTGGATATCATAAAGGTGTTAAGGGATACATGCTTCTCCATCCCACCATTCATGAGTTTTTCATTGAGAGGAGTCTTAATTTTTTAAAGGGTCCTTAAAAATCCACACTTGACACCTTTCCCCCTTCCTTAGACACACTAAGATTTGATGATAATTCATATGATCTAGATCCACTTGATTAGCTTCTTAATGATACAAATTCTTATAGTTCTAATGATGAGAGTAGTGATGAAGATTCCCCCTCTTCCTTATCCTAGAATAACTTTAGAGGATGAGGAGTCTCCTCCTAACTCTGTAATCACTGGTCCTATTTGGGTTAGATAGACACTACAAGATATTATCTAGTGGGTTGGAGATCCATCAGAAAACAAGATAAGTTATTCAAAATTATAGGATTCCCTGCATGATTTCATTACATTTGATTTTGATCCAGAATCATTTCATGAGACATCAGATACTACTAAGTGGGATTATGCCATGAAAAAGGAGTTTAGTTCCTTGAAGAGGAAAAAAATTTGGATTTAGTCCCACTTCCTAAGGGAAGAATTTTGTTATTTATAAGTGGATCTACAGAACAAAATTTGTAGTAGATTTGTCTATAGACAAGTTCAAATAATGTTTGGTAGTAATGGGTTTTCCTCAAGTACCTAGCATTGAATATACCAAGATGTTTTCCCAAGTTTCTAAAATGAACTCAATATAACTCACTCCTAATATTATCACAACACATCATTGGGATGTTCATTTTATGGATGTTAAGAGTGAATTTCTTCATGGTGACCTTAAAGATAAAATATAAATATAGCAATCAAAAGGATTTATTGAAGATTCCTCAGTTTACAAAACATTACAAATCTATATATGGACTCAAACAATCTCCTTGAGATTGGTATGCCAAGATGGAATCCTTTATTCTTTTGATTTGGTTCACCAAATTCTATTATTATCTAAATGTCTACATCTTATCATATGATGATTCAATAATAATTTTAGTTCTCTATGTGGATGACCTATTGATCATATGGAGTTATTCATCCACCATCACAATAATGAAAATTACTTTGTATAATATGTTTTCAGTGACTAACTTGGGCTTGTTATATTACTTCATCATAACTAAAGTTTATTTGTGATTCCAAGATCACTATTACATAATCTAATTATGATCTTGATTTGATTACATAGTTTAACATGGCTGAATGTAAGCCAAATCTGACTCCTTTTCTATTTGGTGTGAATCTTGATGTTGATTGTCTATCTCCATTGGTTGATGTTACCTCATATCAAAAACTTTTTGGAAGTCTCATCTACTTTATGCACACTATAATTAGCATTTCATATGCAATGGTCATGGTCTATAGATTCATGCAAGAACCACATGAGTTATATTGGAAAGTAGATAAGCAGATCTTCCACTAAATTAAGGGTACTCAGTTTCAAAATGCACTATGGAGTGGACATTGACATCAACTTGATTGATATAGTCATATAAAATGTGATTTTATTGTAATGAGTGTCACTTGAGACCACCTTATCCTAACTTATCTCTAGACCTATATCAGGGCTTCTCTTGATTATTTTATAGCTTTTGTGTGAGTCCCACCCATTCTAAAATATACCAAAAGTATCACTAATCCACCTCTTAGGCACCCATGTTTCATTTTTTCCTATTCCTACCACCTAGACATTAGTGTGGTCCTTTAGACTATAATGAAATGTGTTATTGACCAAAGGGAAATGGTATTCTCCCCTTGCTCCTTACTCCCCCAATATATATCTTTCCATTTATCTAAGCATCCTCAAGGTTTGCCTAGACCTATTTCACATCTTAACAAGCACCAAAATGCTATATATAGACCACTTTCATTCACTTATCCACTAGATGGAAATCAAATGCAAATACTCATAAACAAACTTAGAAATAATTATGTAAATCAAGATTATTGATCCCTATTTTGCCTTATGTATACACCCATCTACAACAACCTAGAACTCAAATTACTCACATTTTTAGTCTCAATTCATACTCAAATCACTTGAACTAGCACTCATACTAGCATTCAATTACACATACATTAATACCTAGATTAGGATAACTACATAGGGATCGATCCCCTTTCAAATTTTTGGTATGTGGGAAATGCTCAAAAAATAGTGTTGAGGTCACATCCAACCTACCCTATTAATGCCACTCTTTTTCTAATTGTGGTCCTCAAATATACTAACAAACATGAAGGCCAAGGGTTTGGCATTAAAATCATTCAAAATAAGGAACATATAATGAACCAAAAATCATTCATACAAGCACATACTCCCAAAAACTAGGCAAAGGTCCTCCTATAAGTTCATTATCCTTACTTAGAAAAGGACACTAGCATGACATATATGCCACTAGTAGGGTGTGATACTGTATAGAGGATTGTACTATTGTCCAAGATGGTTTCTAACTCTTGGTTCCTATTCACAAAATATTGCATAGTCCCTAAACTATTTTTTATCATGTCACTTGTTTATCTCAGTCAATTTATAACTAAGTACATCTGTTATAATTAATTTTCTCTTTATAGAATAATTAGTTAAATCAATTATTGTGTAAATAAGTGGCTATTGATATTTCTATATTTATTCCCTTATTTATTATTATATAACTTTATCAACCTAGGGTTTTACATTCCATAATCCCCTTAAAATTTAAATCATTTTGTGTAACTAAATTAAAACATATTTCCTAAAAACCCTAGTGCACCATTAGATTTTCATTTCATACTTATATAATTTTCTCAATTTTAGTTTTCATCATTTCATCATGATTATTATGACAAAAACAATTTTATACTTTTTGGTACAAAGTTAGGTGGTTTTTCTTGCATGATCATTACCTGCCATTTATAAAATGATGCATATATATGTCACTCCTCTAATGGATCACATTAAAATTTAGCTTACTTCACACATTAGTCCACCTCCTCTTGAGTTCCCCTTGTATAGAGAGAATTGTTACATGGCCAATTCTGAGCTACCTCTTATTACTACTCAATGACAATGAGCTCAAAGGATTCATTTTATTCCTCCTCCACCCAAACTAGGTGACTACCTTCACTCCCATCTCAACCCTACTACTCACCCTTGATAAATAGTAGATCTTATAGTTTGAGATATTACTAGATAAAATTAGATGCCTCCTCAGCCTATACAAGAACATCATAATCCCACTAACCCTCATCATCCCCAAAATAATACAATAATACCTATAGATCAACACATAGCATATGATATTGTGGATCAATTGAGAAATACACCAGCTAAGATTTATATATTAGAATTAATTCAAATGGCAACCATATTCAATGTTATTATTTTTGAAACACTCAATCATATGTCTTTGCCTTAAGATACAAAACCAACTGATTTTGTATCGATCATAAACACTATCAATGACATTGAAGATGTCATATCTTTTATAAATGAGGATTTTCCCTCACAAATAGTTATTAATTAGAATCTCCCACTCTTCATTCAAGAAAGAATAAAAACCATTACTATTAAATGATTTCTAATTGATAATGGTTTAGTTCTTAATATATGCAACCTCATATTTATATAGACTATGGGGATTGATATAACATCCATTCAAATAAAATATAAGAACATTTGATGTTTTAATGACATTCCCTTATAGGTATTAGTTCTATTACATTGGATATCATGGTGGGACAAAATCCCTATCAACACAATTTCAAGTGATGCCTAATAATTTACATTAAAATTTATTACTCAAGAGACCTTAGATATATGCTATGGGGGACACACCTCTACCATGCATAGATGTGTCAAGTTTTTACATGAGGGATATTATACACTTATCAAATTGATAAACAACCATTTAGATATTACAAGTTACCAAGCCTACTACCCTGAGTATATATTCAAATGGGATACCTCATGTTATCATAGAGTCCCTACATTCTATCATTCTTATAGAACAAATGCATACATATGAGATCAAGGAATCTAGCACCATTATTCCTTCACCAATTCCAAATCCTCATATAACACCATTATCTCCACCCATGAGGGATAATGATCATCATACAACATCATTACCTTCACCCATGATGGAGATTTATCTTCATATAACATAGTTATCCCTACCCATGATGGATGATGAGATTCACATAGAATAGTTACAATTATTTATTAACTTAGAGTAAGTATACATCAAAAACTCAAATATAGATTCCAAGACCACCACATGGGATAACATAACACCCATGAATATTGATGATTATTTATTTGGATTAAGCTTCACTCTAGTAGGCCTTGAATAGTATAGAGATTATTCTAAAGCACTCATACCTTTACCTACACAACCATCACCACCAGTTCACAACTCCATAGATATAGGCTCAAATACTTAATTGTAGTTAGAGGCAATTATTATATACACTCAATACATATGTTTAAATATATGTATATTGATCCAATTATCTAGATATAAGTAGGTATTACACATGACATACCATGCCATACTTTATAAATATTACTTGACAGGGGATTGATGACACTACCCATAGTTCACTATAGATATGCTAGTAGATTATCACAACAAGATGATAGAGACTTTTATCATTTTCATAATATTACCAGACATGATAAATATACATGCTCAAAATTATAATAGAAATTGAATAAATTCAAGGCTCATGGCACTATATAGATTACATAACCTCTACCTCCACCAATATAGGCACTATGATGGACTCTTCACTAACACAAAAATTCACATAATGATCCCTTGACTATTCAAGCCTTAATCAAGGACCAATACTTCCCTCATATTTCTATAGATGAGGATTCTAATCCCAACACTTATATAATGGCATTATTACATCACATAGGATATCATGATGCAAAGATACAACATGTTATACATTGTCAAGACTTAGGAAATATCACACTACTAGTTATATATGGAAAAAAGGTGGTCAACACACTACTCTTTATCATGAGCATATGCACTTATAAATAGATTAAAATTTTTAGTATGTGTTTATAGGCAATGTATGCCATAATTGATAGGATAAATAGATGTTTGATTTTCATTTATAAGGGGCACATAGTTCACATTCTACATTATGGCATATATGAGAACCACATTTTTCATACGGATACCCCACAATATACTGTGGTCTACCATGGGAATACATGGGAGGATTATTACATAATAGAGCAACATGTTATTTAAATGTATAAAATCTAGAATAACACCAAGGATAAGGCTATATTTATACTGGCAACATGGTATAATGATCATGATGATGATGAATTATTTGAGTTTGGGTAGATTTGGTATCTAACATTGGATGACTTCCAAATAGATCCATACTTTGACTATCCACATCATATGGATGTGCTCTTAGGTTTATATAGGAACTACATTTCATTTTTATATAATCTCATTTACTTACACATTAGTTATATATAGTTTCTCTTATCTCGATCTTTGTATATAGTTTCATTTTCATGTTGATAGTTTATACTCAAAAACATAAAATTAATATTGTTGATGTGGGTTTAGGCATGCAACCAAAAATTAGGTAGAGGGGTTGTTAATACAATGCATTTATTGAAAGTATACTTGTGTGAAAAAATCTACCCAAGGTTTTAATTACCAGGTATTTGTATGCTAGTCTTCACCTAGTTGGTTGATGTGGACAATTCCATGTTAGGGGCCTATTTTAATGATTTGAATCAAACTAATTAACTATAAATATATTATTCAATGGTTTTTAGGATTTAAATATTTAATTCCTTTCAAAAAATGACATCCCTCATGATTTCATCATGTTTAATAATGCAATAATGCAAAAATAAGGATGAAATTTTGAGACAAAATTATAAAAGCATTCAAGATAGATAGTTTAATTTAGACTAGTAAATCCATAGATTAATCCCATTTTAAAGAAAAGGAAAAAAATTAGGGTTAAGGAAGGAAAAATTATTGTTATAAACATAAATGAAATCTTAGTGATCTAATTGAATAAATCCCCATTTAAACCTATCTCTAATTGAGCTATACTTAGCACAACCCCAACTAAAGATGGTGAAAAAATTTATAATATAGAATGACTACAAGGAAGAAGGGAATCACTACCATAATATTATATAGAAAATGACTGCTTAGACTTGATAATATTCCATTTATCTAAAATTTCATTTTGATTAACAATAATAAGAACTGATATAATCATCAAATACTTAGAAAACAACTATGTAACTGCAAACTAAAATGAGAGAGGGAAGAAATTATCCTAAAAAGGTAAAAAAAATTCTATTTTTATGTCTCCTTTTACAATTCACACATATCTATTCCTTATTATGGCACAAGAGCTAGTATTATACAGTTACATATGCCTAAGGAGTTTAAAATTTAAAATCAAATTCAAATTTGAATTCATCCAATCATGATGTTACAAAAATCATCAACAAGGTTGGAATAATGTAGTTGAGGGGGGAAATTTGAGATTTATAATAGACTAAAGCCATGCCTAGAATTTGTGCTATTAAACCATGCCTCAATTGCATTTTTGAAACCAAAAACCATTGGGATCAACATCATGATTTCTATCTACCCATAAGGATAATTTTATCTTTCATACTCTATGTTTGATTCCAATACACATACCATGTTTGGATTCATGCATGTTACCTAGTTACACCTAGAATCCCACCATTTTAAATAATCCATCAAACTATAATTTTATTCTACAAATAAAATCAAACACATAGTCAATTCTTGGCCTTTGATAATTTTGATGATTAGATGGGCCATCAAATTTAAACTCTTGGTTTTCTAGCTATGCAATGACCATGTTATTTACTTTAGTAGGTTGTTACCACATGACTTCTTTATAAACATTCAATTATGTTTAATTTTGATTACCCTAGGGATTTAAGGGACCCACTTATCAATGTGTACATGGAATTCTATAATATGTAAAGCTCTCCTAAGATCTAACCGTTATACCATGAGGGTATTATAGCTCTTCCACTACTTGGATGTGGATTTGAATGCACGTGCTAACTATTATTTTGAAAATGAGGTGAGATTTCACCACATGTCACAATATTTTATACCTAAGCTCTGACAAACTACAAGGCCTTACAAAGTAGTGAGATTTTACCACATGGTGTCATCCCACTCACCGCTCACCTAGGATCCCTAAAATCATTTATAGGTTACATATAATTATTTAAAAGACTCTTATATATATTGGGGAACCTTTTGTAAAATGAACTATGTAATTTGAAGATGTAGAAACATTCCACATAACCACCACTTCATAGAGGTTTTATTTTCTATATGAACTTTTTTGAAATAATGGAGTAATGAGATAATACCACATGGCATCTCCTCATTAACCCACTATCCTAGAGGCATTGCACTTGGTATAGACATATCTATGAGAGAAAGGTAGCTAGATTGTGCCACATGATATTATCCCAATCACCCACTCACCTGAAGTGTCTAACATCATTACCCCACTAAGAAACCTTGAAGAAAAATGACTAAGTATTTAAAAGACTTTTGATTAGGCTTAGGACTGCTTGGAGATCAACACATGATGTCAATAAATATTTTTAGAATTAGTTAAGTCTCAAAACAATTCCTAGATAGATTTGGACCACTAGGATCCATAAAAAGGTGCCATGTGGAATAATAAAAGTGTTGGAATCAACTTTAAGTACATGTGGATATAATATAAAAAGGTGTAATTAATGAAACTCAATTTAAAAGTAATGGTTAAATAATTAAATAAAAATGGGAAAGGTGAAATATTGAAAAATAGCTAAGTGCAAAATGAAATAAGTCACAAACTTAGCCATTTTGACTAATTTAAAAGTTAATTTAATCAATTTATATGAAAGTGGCTAAGTAAAAGAATGAAACTACATGAATTCTTAGTCACTTAGCTCAAAATTAGAATTGAAATGGATCGAATTGATGAGGAAAATAATCCATAAAACTTAAACTATTAGATAATTTACCTAATCCTAAGGTGAAAAAGTCTAAAATCAAGCTATAAAATGTGTTTCAAAATACAGGCAAAGAAATAGACCATGAATTAGTAAAATGATACAAACTAAGATATTTAAATTAATTAATCTCATATGTGAATTATAAAAGCAACCACCATGAACTCCTTGAAATATAAAATCATACTTCAAAGTAGAAAAAGAGGTTCCCCATTTTTAGTCTAAAAATTAGGCATGTTTTACAAGAAACAAAAGATGGTGGATCTTATTGGCAAATACTCATGAGTATTTCAAGAATCTAGAATTTTTGATTTCACAAGAAGATAAAACATTTGCTACAAGAAATTACTCACAACAAGAAAATTAAAAGGAACTAAAGTAAATAGAAACAAGTGACATATTAAGCTATAATTTGTCCAAAGACCATCCGAGTGTGTGATTTGAGTGATTAATTCATTTTATTTGCATTCATACATAGTAATTCAAATTTAAATAAGGTTAGAACTATTGAAGGGAAATATTTTCAATTTAGCTTGGATGGAAGTGGTGTGGACATTAATCTACTACTATCCAAGTGTTTATATCCCCAATAGAGATAACTTTGGTCCTTTCCAAAGGCCTTCCTCTACTGTTAACCAAGTCATAAATCTCATGGTGGAGGTTACCGATATCATCCTTTTTAACAAAATTTTATATTTTACATTTTAACTTAATTCTTTTGAAAGGATATTTTGAAATTAATCCATAGAGAGTTGGGGACCAAGCCACAGGTGCACAAAAACTTACATGTTCATGCCAACTTAAGATAAATCAAAATTGATGTAATGATAAATTTTCTTCAAATATTTATTTGAGTACATTAGATGGATTAAAATAAGAAAATAGATATTCTAAATCCATAGCTTCTATTACAAATCATTGGCCTTCAAAATTTAGGAAATGAACCATGTAACAATAATAGTTAGCATATTAAATTCAATTAAAAAATTTTAGTAGGATCTTTGAGTGCCATACATGTTACTCTTGAAATAACCTTACATTTAATTTATTCGATAAAAAAGAGGGCTAAAGGATAAAAAATAAAATAGTTGGGACAAAAATAAAAATGAAAATAAAAAACAAACAAAAGTAAACCAAAGCTAATAATTAAGGGGAAGGAAATAAAAATATAAATAAAAAGATAAGTTATTTACATGTGCTTCCAAGAAACTCAAGACTTGAAGTAGTGATTGAGGAATTGTCCATTGATAGGTAATGGGACATCCTCACCAGTAAGACCCCTTGTGTAGAATGCATTCTCATATAGTATTTCATAAATTTGGTAGGGACTGAGCCATAATGCATCAAATTTTACATTTTTACCTTTTATCTGTGAGCCTTGTCTAATAGGAGGATAAGATCAAAGATAAAAAATGACTTCACTTTGGCCCTTTTATGAAACTAGCATCTGACTACTTGTTGATGTCTACTAAAATGCATCAAAGACACATCTCTTTTTTCTTCTAATTACATGAGGTTCAAGAGGCAATATTATATTAGATCATAATTTTTTAGGTACTTTTTGGTTAACAACAAAGTATGGATCTTCAAACTAGTCATGAAGATCATATCTTGGCCATATATCAGATGATGGGTGGAGGTCCCCAAGGCAGAATGGATCCTAGTTAGATTTAACCATAAAGAAAATTTAAGCATGTCATGCCAGTCCCTTGGGTTTATTACTAAAATATTCTTAATTCATTCAATAAATTCTTATTCATGAACTTAGTCAACCCATTACCCTATGGACAATGAACAAGACTTAAGAGTTACTTAATGATCATAAGCCCATTAAAGTAATTTCAAGGAGGAGAAAACAAGAATATTATCACATGCTAGCATGGTGGGCATACCAAACCCTATGTTAATGTATTCCTTCAAGAATTTAATGACTATATCAATGGTGAAATTATAGAATTTTTGAGATTTAGTTCAATGAGTGTAGTAATCCATTGTTATAAGGATGAATTTATGTCAAGTAGACGAATTGGCATTGATGTCTCCCATGAATTTTACTATGTACTTAGTGAAGGGCTAAGATTTGATGATTGACAATAGTGTCATATCTAAGTTATGTTAATGGAACATAGAAACTTGGTAGGTATAGTAATTACTCACATGAAGATGAGTGTATTTGAAAGATGTGTCCAATAATATCCTGATCATAGTGTTTGTCAAGTGGTAGTACTAACTAAATCACAGTCAGTTTCATATTTTCCATGGAAATATTTGAGTGTTGTAACTTATTCTTTTTATTTAAGTAGCTCAAATATATGCCTTCATTGTATCTCCTATAGAGTATTCTAGGTTTTATCATGAAGTAACTAGTCCTTATCCATTGTGCTTTATGTTGAGTGGAATATAGGTGTCTTGAAAACAAATTATTTAACAAATATATGACAATGCCCATGTACCAATCATCATCCATGATTGGATACACTGTTTACTATTAACAAAAAATTTGGGGATCCACTTTAGCTATGGACTTGTTGATCCCTTGACCTCTTATGATCTACATTAGTTGTAAATTGAGGTCAAAATCCTAGAGAATAGTCATCCATTTTAACCTTTGAGGTCAAACCCCTAGAGAATAGTCATCCATTTTCCCCTTATTTCACCCAGTTGATTTCACATTAACATAATTTTTACTACTAGGTCAAGCACTATTGCAAAAACATTTTTAAACAAAATGTAGTACCTAAACTTATTAACTACCTTGATCAGAGTGAATGCTTGATTGTCTATCATTGAATATCTTAGTTAAGTGTTGCAAAATGGAGAGATCATAAATGAGACAAGTCTCTCATCCCTAGATTCTTCCTTATGTGTTAAAAAAATTACACTAGAGTGTTTTGAGGTGAATGAGTAGATGCAGATGGGATTTGTATAATCAAGACCAATTAATATTGGTGTGTTTACAATTAATTTATTTTTTTGTATAAAATTCACTTGTCATTTAGATATCCAATTAGTTTTAGAATCTTTATTTAACATGTTATTTGGTGGCTGGACTCTCTACCAATCTAGAGATGAGATTCTTGAAAAAATTCATCTTATTGAAGAAGGATTTTAGTTCTTTTCTACTACTAGGAAATGGAATTTTTATTATGGATTCCACCCTCTCAAGATGTGTGTGTGTGTGTGTGTGTGTGTGTGTGTGTGTGTGTGTGTGTGTGTGTGTGTGTACCTCTCTAAGATGATGTGGCCAAGAAACTTTCCCTTTGTTACTCTAAAAATGCACTTTTTAAGGTTTAAAGAGATCCCATGATCTCTACATATTTGTAGGAATAACCTCAAGTATTTTAGATGGTTCTTTTTGTTCATGGATAAGATAGTTAAATCATTCATGTATATCATGATGCATTTACTAATGATATCCTTGAATGATATATCCATGGCATGTTGAATGGTGGTTCGCACATTGATTAGGCCAAATAACATCCTCTTGTATGAAAATGTTCCCCACCTAGTTTTAAACATTCTCTTAATCCAATATGTGTAGTTTACTACTACTTGGTTATATCCTGAGTACCTTTCTAAGAATTACATCATTTGTGAACCATCACTATCTATAAAAATTCATCTAGTGAAGGGAGTGGGTAATAATTAGTCTTATCTCCCCTTTATTTTTTATCACAAGTACCAAGTTTACATCCTATATATAGTGTCTCACCAAAAATATGATCCTTAATACCATCAATTTTTGTAGGTCTTTAATAATCAAGGGATCTAATAGTCGATTCATGGGCCTTTATCTTTGCATACATGGATTAAATCCAAGCTTGAGGGGGATAGTGTGTGTCAAGTGTTGAAGACCTTGAGATCTTCATAACTCCATGTAATCATGTCCTTTAACTCTTTGAGAGTTTTTGTAAAATCTCACTTCTCTTTTGAAGTGCATGTGATTCCTAATAACATGTTTTTCTCTTCATATTCACCACCCAAGTTGTGTTGATGATGTTGCATACTTTTGATAGGGGTAGAATCCTTATCATTCTCATGATAATACTTATGGAATAACTATTCTAGTGAGATCATTATTTTGGGTATGGTATTTTAACATAGGTTCATCATCACATCCACATCCAATTTCAAGTCTTCTTGACCATCTTCATCAATGATTTTATCTGCAAATACCTCAATGTTGGTGATGAATTTCAATGTGTTATTCATCATTAAATAATTGGAAATTGTTGATGTTATATAGGACTAAGGGGGTAGAGACTAGATCTACTAATAATATTCTCATTCTTTGATGGGAAATTAGTTTCAAGGTACTCACAGCAGTGGGCAATGCATATGCTACATAATTCCTTTATCTTGGTAATGTTTAAATTCCAAAGGCATCAAAGTCTTTAATGAGGTTCTAGATTCTGCATGATACTTAGACAAGTGTTTATCAATGCAATAATACTAACTTTTTACCTTCTTAATTAGTAATTTAGATTCACCTAATACTTTGATATTCTTTACTTTTTTTCCAAGGGTGAATATAATAACATGGACCAATGATTCATATTCACCCACATTATTGGTGTAATTGAATTATAGATGGCATGTAACAAAATAAGACATCCCTCTTGGATTTATTAATTATACCCCAACACCACATCCACTTTTATAATTTAAACCATCAAAATTTAAGGTGTATTTATTAATTATGCTTGTATTAGTGTCTTGGGTAGGGGAAATATTATTACAACATTCACCTCCTCATGAATAGCTAACTTTGGACTATCATCCTAGATTATGTAATTTATTTAATTCATTCATGAAGAGCATGGACTTTCTTCTCTTCTACTTCAATTATCATTCCCTAAGTTATCATATACAATGGTGATATCAGGTAAGAATACCAATTTGGGCACTTTGTAGAAGTCTTCTTCATCCAATGGATCTAATTCTTCCACCTCTAGGGTCTACTACACACTAATCATATTGATAGAGAAACCATTTTGTGTTCCTTCCTATTTTTTCATCACATAAACTCCCATTTTGGATTCCTTAAAGAGGATATCCTTTGTTTTATTGTAATTAAAGATCATATGAAGCACCTTGGGTTATTGAATTATCTTGATTTGGTTGGAAAAACCATTCCAAGGTAGCCACATTTGTCTAAACTTAGTTTCCACATAGCCATTCAAAGTCCTTGACTATTCACAACTCAACAACATGTCATAAACATCTAAGATATCCACCATTTGTATATTGATTAACTACTGAATCCTTAGATCAAAATCTAATTACATGTGGACATTGTTCAAATACCCACTATATTTACCTTAATTTTATCCAATTGGACAACCTTTATGTTTGAATTTTTAGGTGTTAGGTCCAAATACTGGTTTATGGTGTAAGACATGACATTACTTGAGGCACCTAAAAGAACCAAACATTTATGCAAGTTTTCCCCAAATAACCTGATTATTAAGAGGAAAGGAGGAATTTCAATTTTTTCCTTGTAGAGAGCAACATGTGTATGAAAAAAAATAGAAAATTATTTCCATTTACTACTAGATAACTCTTTTAAAACTAATTCGCTTTGATTATAAATATTAATCAACTCATACATAATTATACTAGCTTTAGTTTTATTAAGGTATTTGATTATATTATAATTGAGTTTGGTCTTCTTTGGTTTCTTATTATCCATAGTATACATGGTAGGATTTTTGGGTGGAGAAGAAGTTGGAGGTCCTTTGAGTGGAGGAATATTATTACCTAAATTCAAATCAGGTAGAACCTAAGTCTTATTTGAAAACCAAATTTCTTCAACATTTCCTTGGATATTTACTTTTAGATATGAAAATTCCTTTATCTAACTAAAATATTTTCAAACCTAAAAAAAATGACAATTCTCCAAGTATAGACATCTCAAATTATTTTTACATTTTATGAGAAAATTATTTTTCCATCTTTTCAATGTTTCCTCCAAAAATGATCTCATCAATATATACCACAATAATCAATTGATGCTCACCTTATGTTTTGATGTAGAGATTATTGTCAATAAATCCTCTCTTGAAACCTTGATCTTGTATGTACTTATCAAGTTTTGCATACAATCCTTTGGAAGTTTATTTCAATCCATACAATTCTTTATTCAATATGCATACATGGTTACTAACATTGAGAGAATAAATCCCTCAGGTTTCTCAGTGTAAACCTCTTCTTCTAGATTCCCATTTAGGAAGTCAAATTTGACATCCATCTAAAACACTTTGAAATTTTTAAATATTGCATATGTAAGAAACATTTTAATAGCCTCTATCCTTGTCACTGGTGAGAAAGTTTCTTCAAAATCTATTCCCTCAATTTGAGCATATCCTTTACATATTAATATTGCTTTATTCCCAGTCACTTCTCCATTTTCATTCAACTTATTTTCATAAACCCATTTTGTTCCTATCACATTGTGATCTTTTGGTCTAGGCACTAATTCCAAAGTATCATTATTTTCTATCTAATTTAATTCTTCATCCATTACCTTAACCCAATTCGTATCATGTCTAGCTTCTGAAAAAGTTATAGGCTAAATTTTGGCTAACAAAGAAAAATTAACTTGCTCAGATTCACTTACCATCATTCTTTTAGTATGAATTCCTTTATTTATGTCCCTGATAATGTCACTTTCATTATGATTTATCTAGACATATTTGGATGGGGTTTTTGTGTCCTTTTTATCCTTCTTCTCATCTTCATTTAATTCTTCAAAATCTTCCTCTTCAATGATTTTAAGAATGTTTATTAGATCACTGATTCTTTGTGATCCATCTTCTTTTATCCTGACACTTGCACTTTCAACTATTTTCTTGGTTATTTTGTTATAACATTTATAATATTTAATTTTTAAATAATAACCAAGAAATATATCTTCATCCACTCTAGATTCAAACTTACCCAATTTTTCATCAATTTTTTTATGAAGCATCTACTACTGAAAACTTTAAAATAATCAATTGTTGCTAGTTTATTTTCCATAGCTCATAAGGAGTCTTGTCATTGTTAACTCTCAATAATTCTATATTCTAATTATGTATTTTTATAACAGCTACCTCTCTCCAATATTTATCTGGTATCTTGGATTTATTTATCATTGTCCTCACCATCTCCTAAACTATTCTATTTCTCTATTCAAGTACTCCATTTTGTTGTAGAGTTTTAGCTAATAAATAATGTCTTTTTATTCCATGGTCTTCAAAAAACTCAATAAAATGATCTGGCATGAATTCTCCTTGATCTAATATTAGATACTTAATCATCAAACTAGTTTCATTCTCAACTAATGATTTTAATGCTTTGAAATGTCTGAAATCTTCTAATTTTTTCTTTAAAAACATTACCCAAGTCATACGTGAAAAATCATCAATAAAAAACATGAAATATTTCTCACCTTGAGTACTTTGAGTTCTCATAGGTCCACAAAAGTTAGTGTGAACAAGATCTAACATCTGAGTGGTTGAGTACTCTTTTGTTTTGAATCACCTTCTGGCATGCTTCCCATGCTGACAAGCTTCACAGTGTGTTGGATGGCTTTGTAATCTTTGGAATATTTTTTACTGCTTGCTTCTTTTTGATGTTGATAAGATTGTCAAAATTTATGTGTCTTATTCTCCTATGTCATAGTCAACTTTATTCAATCTAACTCAAACATCTTTGAACTTTGATGTTTGATAACATATACAAATTATTGCGTGTTATCTGAACATATGCAACCAACACATCTAAAATTTTTATCCTAATTTCACAACCTTATACATAAAAATTTAGTGTGTGTCCTTGATCACAAATTTAAATTACACTCAATATTATGATTAATAACTTCTATATATAAAACATTTTTAGTTTTAGTTCTACCATTTAATTCTCACAGTAGTATTATCTTTGAATTTCAATGTGCCACCATTGATCTTCTTCAAGGTTATGAAATTTATCTTGTCTTCTATCATGTTACTTGAATATCCAATATTAATGAATGATGGATTTTCTTCGTTTCTTACATGTAAATTTGTCCATACCAACATAGGTTTTTTAGGTTGTTTCTTTTGCCATGAACTTGTCTAAACTTTCTTCTTGATGAATGTGGCCTTAAAACTCTGGTCCTTCTTGATTGACTCAAATAAACTTCTACATTAATGGGATATGTGTTCTAATTTTTTTCACTTGTAATATATTATTGCCTCTTCATTAAAGCCTGATAGAGGAGAAAAAGAGTTGTGGCTTCTACTTGAATCTACATGAGTTTCCTTCTCCTTATTTCTAAAATTTGTTACCCCTTTTTTGACATTCTATTTTCTTATGACCATATCCATTACAATAAAAATAGTAACCATAAAAATAGGACCTATTTGTGTATCTCTGACTTGATTGCCTTTTGTAGCTCTATTCTTTCTATCCTTATTTGTTTGAGATGCCCTTTGTATTCTTAACTTCTCTTTTTATTTCTTCTTTTGTAAGAGCTTCAACATAGCTCTTTCCTTTTTTTATATTAACCTTGTCTATGAAAGTAGTGGCCTCCCATTTTTATTTTTCAAATATGATACCTATCTTATCTAACATTGATCTCTGACTTTTTATTATCTTATTCAATATATTAGTTTTATTCTCAAATTTTGAATCATTGGCTGCTCTATCATTGATTGCTTTATTTGTTTTTTCAAGATTGATTTTTTAAAAAAATTTAATAACATACCTTTGACATTATTCGCTTACTTTTTATAAATTTTCCATTATATTTTTTCATTCCTTTTGGCTTCTTCAGAGTGTGTTTATAGATCTTCAATTACTTCCTTTAACTCCTTTTCATTTTTCTTGATCTAGAGCATCAATATTCAATTCTTCTTCTCAAGTGATTTTAAATATTATAAGACACAAATGAGTTATCATTCAAGATTCACTTCAGCTTCATCCTATTATTCTTCTTGATCATCTATACTTTTTCTTGTAGAGTCATCTTTATGTATGACGATGGATAATCTCTTCTTCTTCTGAATCACTGACTCCACTATCTTCAATTGAGCTAGCATATTTATAATACAAACTCTACTTCTCAGATCCCTTCTTGAATTTTCCTTTGAAATTATTCTTGTATGTATACTTTCCTTCTTCATTATCACCATTACCCTTATCTAGGCACTTAGCTACAAAATGTCTAATCTTTCCATAATTAAAATATTTAAAAGGTAATTTTAATTTATATTTACCCATGCCCTTTTTTGTCTTGTGAATGAATAGAGATCCATTGTCATCTTCATCATCACTAGAACTATCACTTTATTATTTAGTCGTAGCCTTCTCCTTATTTAATGTCTTGAAATCAACTTCTCTCTTTGAGGGTTTCTCTTGTTTGGTCTGCATCTCATATACCATAAGAATACCATGTAGCTCATCCATATTTAGCTTGGCTAAATTCTTCATCTCTTTAATTTCCATAAATTTTACATCATATCTCAATGGTAGATATCTCAAAAAAAATTGTACCATGATTGACTCTTCTAATTTTTCTCCAAGACCTTGAATCTGTTAACTATTTGATCAACCTACAAAAGGTAACTTGCTATATTTTCTTCCTCTTCCATCTTCAAACTCTCAAACTATCTTCTAAAATTCTGAAGCTTAGCTTGTTGAACCTTTTAATCACCTTTGTAAATATTTTCAAGCTTTACCCAAGTTTCATGAGTATATTTACATTGCATAAATTTAACAAATTATGACTCACATAAACCACATAGAATATAATTTAAATCTTTAACATTATTTTCATTTGCCTTATTTTGCATTGGAGTAGTTATAAGTGTCTATGGCTCTTCATATTCCTCCACCACTACTTGCCAAATGTTAAATCCAAGGGCCATAAAATAAGTCCTCATCCTTATGCTCCAAAAAGCATAATTTGTCCCATCAAACAAAGGTGCCTTATTTGTATAAAAACCTTCATGTGATCCAGCCATCATTTTTTATTTGATCTAACTTCAAGCTATAATTGTTTTTTAAGGAATCTACTTTGATACCAATTATTAGGCACAAAATATATTGAGAGGGGGCGGGGGGTGAATCAGTATATTATATATCTTTTACTTAATAAAATTCATTTTCTTAACCACTTAATCACACATTCAAGATATGTAATAAAATTAAAACAATAACATGCACCACACGAGAGAGAGAGAGAGAGAGAGACCAAATTTTTATGTAGAAACCCAAAGTGGGAAAAACCATGGAGAATAATCTCAAGTATATGAATGAGCATCAAATCAAATTACAATGTTTTCAAGCACTAACTTTTAGGAGCACCAACCCCTTTATCGAGCACCAACACAACTATTTGTGTGTAATAACTCATAAGAGCACCAACCCCTTGCAAATATTTATGAGCACTAACCCATAGGAGCACCAACCCCTCTTGTGTATAAAACAAAACTATCTCTTAATGTTGCTTACTCAACAAATGATATAACTCTACAATATCTCCTACTTTTCTCTCCTCTTAAAAAAACTCAAACCATGCACTTTATTTCATTTTCAAATGGCTTCTCAAACATTTATTTATAGCTTTCTAAATGACCTTTGGCATTCACCCTTTGTGACCCTTCAATCTTCATGGAAAATGGTGCCAAACTTATATGACCCTTTGTATCCTTGTATTTGAAAAGTCATATGGTGACCCTTCATAAGCAAATGCATCCTCAATGTTTTATCTTTATCTTGGTAACTTTTCATATTCCTCAAAGTATTCCTTCATGGAAAATTGCACCATACCCTCTTTTGTCTTCACATGTTGACTCGTGGAATTCCTTAAGATGAATATTCATGATAAAATGCATCCCATTCCTCTTTTGTCTTTACCTCATGACTCTTTGATTTCTCCATGGGCCCTCTTTTGACTTATATGCAACCAAAAAAATATTAATTAATATTAAATGAATATTAACACACATTAGCCAATATATGAATATTAAAAACACCATTAAATACAATAGGGCCTTTATCACCAATGCTAGACCTTTAACATCAATGATAATATTTCCAACATAGAGGTGGTTAATAGGTTTATCAACTTACTCCTTAGTTTGTAATTATTCCCTCCCTAGAATTATCTAAAATCATGGGTACCTTATAGGTTGTCTTTATACTCATTCTCATCTTATAATGGAAATTTATAGGTGTCTAATATAAAGGCTATGTCTGGGTTACCTCCCACCTAGTTCTAGTTATCACTAGGAATAGGCATGATTTCCATGCTATCCATATCCTTTTGGAATATGTTTGAAGGATCTAAGAAATCGACATAATTGGTTTTTACATGGTCTATAATATTATGCAATGTTCACCAAGTATTTAAGGCTAGGTTCATGAAATTCATAAAATGGGTGCATTGTAGTTCTAATTGCTATCATCAAGGGGACTAGGCACACTCCCATTATTAGGCTAGGAATTACATTACCTATTAGGTTTTTAGAAATTGAAATTCCTACCCTAATATTGGTTATTAGAATTCTAACTAGAATTTTGAGGCCTTTACCTACACAGGTTGGTCATATTATTAGATAAATTCTAGATCAATTGTTTTAGATTAATCACTTCTAAATATGTGCTAGCATTGGGTTGGTTGGGTGATTAAAAAAACAAGCTAGATGTAGGTGCATTGGTGTGAGTGTTACTAGCCTAGACTTAGGGTTTTGAGTATTATGGAGGGCTTGCTAGGTGCTTCCAAATGTAATGTATCCATGAGTATTTGGTCCAATAGTAATGTTATTGTAATACATTGGGATTAGTTACTAGTTATTTGTCTAGGGAACTACATGGTTGAGAGGCATGCAAGGTAGACCATTAGGCTGACAATTCATTGGATTCATGTTTTAAACTAGATTAGGGATTGTATATATGACTCCTTCAATAGGATTCATCAATAGAGTATGTTTTTGTATGGCTTGGTAATGTTAGGAATAAAAACACTTAAACCATATTTACTATTACCATAAACTAGATCTAAAGCTATGAAATAACATGAATCAAGGAAACATTCCTTAATTAACCATTATTATGAAAGCATAAATGAGAGAAGAAGATAATAACATAGATAACATAGATCTAACATAGTTCACCTAATGTGGGCTACATCCACCAATGAAATTTCTCAAATAAAAATAGTAATCTAAATACCAAGACTATAATGAACTCTCACAGAGATATAAAAATCTCTTTTAGAAAATGCTACACAAATAACTACAATTTCACCTATACCTACACAATCTTTTATCTCACAATTTTCTAAACCACACCTTATAATTAACACCTCTACTTTGAATCTAATCCTTAAAGTGACACCCTACAAATAAACCATCAACCTCTAAAGGTCACACCACACCTTATATATATATATAGTAAATGAAGGAAAATACATGAAAGGAGAATAAAATTCATCATGATTATCCAATATAAGCATTATCCACTCAAGAAAACTCAGTTCCACATCACCAAGCTCATCCATAAGTCCATCCAAGAAAGAACATGCCAAGCTTAGGATCTCCACCTTTCAACGATAAATTTACCAACACCATGTGATCACAACCAAGTCTTTGAAACAATTAAGGCATTCCATTTTCCAATAAATAAATATATCCCTAAAAACAAGGAAGTAAACATGGGAAAAGGCATCTAACAACTAACTCCATAAAACATGGAAACATAGAGATTAGAAATATATTAGGAATA
The DNA here is from genome assembly GCA_037957365.1 of Torreya grandis. NCBI lineage: Eukaryota > Viridiplantae > Streptophyta > Pinopsida > Cupressales > Taxaceae > Torreya > Torreya grandis. Next base: position 147,739 of record JARHVA010001544.1, on the reverse strand, counting down.
TTACACTCACATGTGGAGAAAGGTTCCACAAAAGGTTGAGTAGGGAAAATTGTGCTCCCCACATCCTTGGACCTCTCTAGGACCCTAAAATCTATTCTTATGGTCATGTGATAACCCTAAAGGGCTCCACACTGAACAATTGGTGTCTAATACAAAGGCTATGTCTGGGTTTCCTCCCTGATGGTTCTGGTTGTCACTAGGAGTAGACATGATTTACATGTCATCCACATCTTTTTGGAAGGTGTTTGAAGGATCTAATAAATGTGCACAATTGGTTTTTACATGGTCTATAGTATTATTCAACCACACCAAGTATTGAAGGCTTGGTTCATGAAATTCATAGAATAGGTGGATTGTAGTTCTGATTACTACCATCGAGGGGACTAAGCACTTTCTCATTATTAGGCTAGGAATTAAATTACCTATTGGCTATTTATAAATTTAAATTCGTACCCTAAGATTGGTTATTAGCATTATAACTAGAATTTTGAGGCCTTTACCTACACACGTTGGTCATATCATTAGATAACTTCTAAATCAATTATTTTAGATTGCTTACTTCTAAATATGTGATAGAATTAGGTTGGTTGGGTGATTGAAGAAATAGGATAGATGTAGGTGCATGGGTGTGAGTGTTACTAGCCTAGATTTGGGGTCAAAATATAATATATCTATTAGTAGTTAGTGCAATAATAATTTTATTCTAATCTATTGGGATTAGTTACTAGTTATTTATCTAGGGAACTACATGGATGGGAGGTATGTAAGGTAGACCATTAGGCTGATAGTTCATTGAAGTCAAGTTTTAAATGATGTTAGGGATTCTATATAGGGCTCCTCAAATAGGATTCATCAATAGATTATGTTGTTTTAGGGCTTGGTAAATCATTGGTATTTGGTTATACACACTTGGATAGCCTAATGATGGTAAAGGGCCAACTCCATATCCTTGTGGCATAATTTATTACTCAATGTTGACAACTTTGTTATAGGCCAAATATAATGATTCTAAGGCTACTGGGGTCTTCCTAAGGAACATATAGGTCATCAAATCTATAGCTCTATGGTAGGTTTATATGTCAGCTACTTTGGTTTAAGTGTAAGGGTCCTTCAAACATTGGTATACATTGAACATACTCATGGGATCATTTTTTCCCCTCCTGGAAATGGTGAACTGATGGTATAAGATTATATAGTCAATTATAAATTTGAAGTGGTTTGAAAACACAAATTCTAATTTGGCCAAATTAGTAATAGACCCAATGGGTAATCTAAGATACTAAAAATACACTACTTCTCCTAAGGAGTAGGCAAACAACTTGTAGGAAACATCATCATGTTAGACCTAGGTTCTAATTAGAGTATCCTTAAAGGCTTGAATAATTTCCTCTACAGTTAAGACACTTATGATTATGAACTTGGGACATAACTTGTCTAGATTTTTGGGCAAATCATGAGCTATGACCTAGATAACCACATGACAAAAGGCTCCTTTTCTAAGCTAGTCCATGTTGGACATCAATAAAGGATGGGGGATATCAAATTGGCTAACTAAAGGTCTATGTGTAGTGGTTAGATAATTAATAGCTGATAGGATAACCTTGGATTTCCCTTTTCCTTTGTTAACTATTGATTTTGGTATTATATGGTTAGGGAGTTCCAAGAGATCTACATTATCCCCAATATATTTTGATTGGGTGTTAATTCTTCTACCCTTCAACTTAATAAAAACTTTAGCTTAGTGGGATACATGGGTTATGATATGCTATAGGTCAAGCTTTGATTAGAGACTTCAAATCATGGTTCATTCCCTCCTTCTAGTTCCATAACATGTTGATGTAGGTTTAGGCATATAACCAAAAATTAGGCATAGGGGTTGTTAATCCATTGTCTCTCCTAAAAAGAGAGTTGTGTGAACAAACCTCCCCAAGGTCTCAGTTAATAGATCTTAGTAAGTTGGTCTTCACCTATTTGGTTAATGTAGACCATTCCATGTTAGAGGCTTATTTTAATCATTTAAATCAAAATAATTAATTTTAAATAAATTATTAAATGGTTTTCAAGTTTTGAAGATTTCATTTATTTCACAAGCTAACTTCTCTCATGTGTTCATCATGTAAAAGAATGAAACAATGCAACAACAATGATGAACTTTGAAGATTAAATGACAAAAGCACTCAAGATAGACATTCGAATTCATATTTCTAAATCCATAGAAAATTTTTATTTTAAATAAAAGGAAAAATATTATAATTAGGGAAGTAAAAATGCTTATTATAAACATAAATGAAATCTAAGCTATCTAAATAAATAAATACCCATTAAACCTATCTCTAGTTGAGCCCAAATCAGTACAAACCTAGTTGAAGATGGTGAAAGAATTTGGGAGATATAATGACTATAAGGAAGAAGGGAATCACTACCATAATAATGCATACAGAATGACCACTTATACTTGACACTATTCTAGTTATTTAAAAATCCCTTTTTATTAACAATGTTAAGAACTCATACAATCATCAAATACTCAAAAAATAATTATATAACTACAAGATAAAATGAGAGGGAAGATATTATCCTAAGAAATTTAAAAATATTTGGTTCCATATGTCTCCTTTTATAATTCACACAAAGACAACCCCTATTATGGCACAAGAGCTGGTTTCATATAGGCATGTAGGCCTGAGGAGTTTACAATGTAAATTTAAATTCAAATTTGAATTCATCCACTCATGAGGTAGTTGTATAAATCATCAAAGTGGTTAGAATATTGTGGTTGAGGGGGGTAGTTTCATATTTATAATATACTAAAAGCATGCATATAATTTGTGAAATTAAGCCATATCTCAATTAAGTTTTAACAATCAAAAGTCTTTGGGATCAACATCATGATTTACAGTTGCCCATAGGGCTAAGTTTGTTTTTTATGCCCTTTGTTTGATTTTTATATATGTGCCATGCTTATATTGATTCCTCCTATCTAATTTAACCTTGAACCCCACCCTTTTCAATCATTTATTGAGATGTAATTTGATTCTACAAATCAAATCAAACATGCAGACAATTATTAGACTCTGATTATTTTGATGGGTAGATGAGCCATCAAATTTAAACTCATGATTTAATAGTTACACATCCATGATGTCATTTTATTTGGTATGAAATTTAAATGAAACTTATATATAAAGTTACACCTATGTTTCATTTTGATTATTTAGGGATTTGAAGGCCCCACCTATCAATGTATACATGTGTTTTGTAATATGTCGAGCTCTCCTTGGATCTGACCATTTTTATATGTGTACCTCCTTTCTCTTCCACTAATTGTACATAACTTTAAATGCACATAATAAATATTCTTTCAAATATGAGGTGAGAATTTTCCACATTTCATATTATCACTTGCCCAAGCTCTAATAAATTAGAAGGCCTACATAAACCACCATGAGGCTACATGGTAACAATATTTCACCACTCAATGTCATTCCACTCACTCATTCATTGAGGGGATATGACATCATTTCTATCTTGCATAAAAATTTATGGGAGAACATGGTAGTGGGATTGCACCATGTGGCATTATCTTGCTCACCTGCTCCCTAGAGCTTTGCTGACATGGAGAGTTATTAGAAAAATTTCACAAAAAATTGACTAAGTCTTTGAAAGACTATAAAACACATATGGGAACCTTTTTTAAAACCATTTAATTCTTTTTAAGAGGCAAAAACATGTCACATGGTGCCATATCACTCATCGCTTCCTATAGGCTTCATTATCTATATAAACATCTCTAAGATAGTAGAGTAGCAAGATGATGCCACATGGAATCATCTCACTAACTTGTTAGACCTGAGGCATTAAACTTGGTACAAACATCTCTATGAGAGCAGGCAATGATAATGCACCACATGGCATTATCCCATTCACCACTCACCTAGAGAGTTACTGACATTATTTCCCCACTAAAAAACCTTTAATAAAAATGACTAAGTCTTTATAAGACTTTTGAATAGGCCCATGACCACTAGGAGATTAACACATGGTGTTGGGTAATCTTTGTATAATTGACTAAGTCTTGAAAGACTTCCTAGATAAATTTGGTCCATTGGGAGTTGTGGCGAGGTGCTACATGGAATAAGAAAAGTGATGGGATTGGCTTTAAGTAATTACAAACATAATATATAAAGATATAGTCAATGAAGCTTGATTAAAAAGGAATAGTTAAATAATTAAATAAAAATGAAAAAGGAGAAATCTTTAAAAAATGACTTAAGTAAAAAGAAAAATGAGGCACATGCTTAACCATTTTGATCAATTTGAATGTCAATTTAATTCATTTATATGAAAGTGACTAAGTACCAAAATGAAACTGCATGAATTCTTAGTCACTTGGATTAAATGATAATTAAAATATATCAAATCACTTAGGAAAACAAGCCATGAAAAATTGAACTATTAGATAATTTGAACAATCTTAAGGCAAAATAGTCTAAAAGGAAGCTATAAAATGTGCTTCAAGACATAATAAAAGAAGTAGACCAGGACTTGTATAAAAGAGTGTGTTGTATCTAGTCAATTCTTGGTCTATTATAACCATGTGTAAGCATGGGATACTCCATTTTACACTCAACATTTGAACACTCAACTTTACTGACATCAATCCAAATAAGGCACATGCCTTATGCACTCACCTGAAGCACAAATAAGAAGGAATAAAGGCTTACATTGGGATAGTTATGCCATGGAATGAGACTTCAATTAAAGGATTTGATTAATTCAATGAAAGCTATAAGTAGGTCCATAGGTGCAAGCATTTCATAGGGTGCTTAAAGGGTTAAAAGGCTACTTTCACTCAAACTACTCATGCTAGATACTTGCCCTTAATGAGGGTAAGAAATTTGGGCATAAAATATATACTAATTATCTATATAGAGTTATGATGATATCAACATTTATTATAAGGACTCCATTAATGAATCAATCCAGAGAAATTGCATGACTAATAATTAAAATTTTTATTATTGAAAGTAAAACATTACCTACATACACATTTCTTTAGTACTTCAAGCAAAAACAAGTAAACCAAATAGAGTACATAATAGTATTTTCCATTAATCAAATTCAAAAAAAAAATATAGAGTTCATAGAATAATATGTGTTTAGTTCATATTACTTAATGACTAAGAGGCTCATAGATGAGTTTAGGTACATATAAATGGATCCTTCATGGCTTCCATACTATTCCTAATCCTAATGGCTACCAAAATAATGTCTATATATGATTCATTTCACCATATATTTTCTAAAATTCTTCCTCTCCCCACCTATACTTAGTTTATATCCTTAAATAGCCTTCAAGAGCATCTTTTCTAGGGTGGAAGGTGCACATCGAGTGCTGATATGGAAATTGGTTATCATACCCACCAACTCCATAACCTTGTGAACTCTACACTAAAGTCACCATGTCTCACCAATCCTAAAATATTTCTTGAAAATCCTATAGATAATTATCCATCTTCTAGATGGCATAAGATATGCATTTTACCATCTAATTGGTGCCAACATGCCACAAGGCAAAACACAACTTAAAATTAATCCTTCACACATTGGTGGATGTCATGTTTGCATTAATGCTTTAATTAATGAGTTAGGGGATCAACATTACCCCATACAAAAAATTTAGTCAATACTTGAACTAGGCTATCAAAATCTTGGGATCATATAACTCAAGCACGTTCTCCTTAATTTCAATGCTAAATTCTTCAAATCACTTAATAGCAAGCCTAATTTTTCAGTGGTGCTATCTATCTCAGAGGATGCATTCGTGAGTGCAAACATATCCATTTTCTCTAGATCCTTTTAGAAGGCCATGGCATTGGATTTTGCCTTTTTCACACTCCCATCTAGGATCAATCCTTGCTCATAGGTCTTAGTCTATAAAATGTGAATGAGTGATTTAAAGTTTTTCTCTTGATCCTTAATCTGGTTTCTGAGCATATTCATGATGCCCATCATCTATTCCCACTTTGACCTTTTTACCAAGTATACTTTTTCCATCAACTTCTCCTTATCTTCCTTTACTTGCTTTAGGAATTCATATATAATTGAGTATTCATTGGAGAAGCTTAAGAAAATGGAATCTACTACCTTCATTCCCGTATGTGATTTAGAGAAGAGGTCTTCTACCTCTTGGAGCCTATCATCTAGATCTTTACATAGTGTGATAATGTGATATTATTCTTCTTACATCACCTTAGTTTTTTACCTTGGGAGAATCTACTCCACAAACACACAAATCTTGTTGACTTATGAAAGGTATGAAGTCTCAATTTTGACTAGAAGAGATGGTTCCACTACCTCCATATGCTCATAGAGTTATTGTAGCTTGAATTTTTTGGCTCGTACCCCATATTTAGATTTTGAGGATATTTTTCCATTTCCTCACCTTATCATCATAAATGATGTTTTGGTGTTCAACTTCTATGGCCATCTTGACTAATGCATTACCATATTAGACCGGGTTCATGGCATGAGGGTTAATAAAGAGGTAGTCCTACCCCTCATTAGGCCATTTTAGGCTTGAATTAGCCATTCTAAACACCTCAAATTAGGTTTCATCCACGTAGTGGTCTAGTGTAAATGAGAATTTTTTGCACATCTTGGTCCTTGTAGCTTGGGGGCAGAGTGTCATACATATATATATCTTCCTCTACCTAATTCTTCTGCACTATATCTCTTATATTCAACTCCTTATTAACCTTCTTGATGATGACCTTTATATGTATTTCCTTTTCTTCACTAGTTCCATTACTCTATTCATTACTCTCCTTAGAAGACTCAGATATTTGATCCATGGGGGTTTCTTCTTCAGACTTCCCCCCCTCATTCATTTCTTTATCCTGAGGTTTATCAATACTCACCTCTATGGATATTTTTTTAGCGTTAATGTCACCTTGTTACTACTAAAGTTCTTCCACTATCTATGTTTGTTATTTTAAGGTTCTATTATCACCTTATTTTTATTGAGACACACATTCCTTATTTGGGCATGCCTCTTGTGTAACTTATTATGCCTTCCTCATGGGGTCACTTGGTTCATACCTAACCACTTCAACTACTAGTACTATGTTTATGGGAACCTTTAAGGTCCTTTTCTATACCTTGGCCAATTTTTTTTCTAGGAAAGTCTTCACTTCTCTTCAAGTGATAACTCTTTATTGATGTCCTCCTCACTTGATCCCATTTTATTCTAAGCCACTCTTTTCTCCTTGACTATTTTTGCAGGTGGTATGGAGGATTCTTCACTAGATGTGGGGCTTGTTTGTTATTTTATCTATTGAAAAGTGGTGGTCATGCCACTTTGTATGTCTCCTATACATTTCTGTCACCTGGCTCCTCTTTTCCTTGTTCTATCTATAAGATATAGGTCCCTGCTTGACCTTCTTTAGTTCCTCCTCTATTTTAGGTGTGAGGGTCTGTGAGGGTCACCTCTTTCTCCATATCCTCAAGAGTTATCATATGGAATGAAATAGGTCCCTTGGTATTTTTATTGTGATTCTTGTTAGAGTAAGTACTCTCTTGCATTAATGTCATGCACTAATTTGGATATGGGGGTGAAATTGATTCTCCAGAAGAAATCTTTAATTCTCCATGATTTATTTAATCTTCTCACCCCATTTCATTGGAATGTTTTCTCTTGTAGATTTGACATAGCCTTCCCTTCATTAATGACTAAGAGGGGGAGATCATAGTCCTTTCCATGATCATCACCTTTATTTTGTGGCATCATTTCATAGTATAGGTTGAATATCCTCCCATTTATTATCACTCAATGGAGGGGATGGATAATTGTCTTATCGGTGTCATCTTCCTCATCTTTGGTGGCCTTGGTTTTAGGGCACAAAAACTAGCATCTCATCCTACTTATATCTTGATCCACTTGATTAAGATCTCAAGCTATTATGAATTAGGAATTATCCTTATTGATGTAATTAAATACTTAGCTAAGAATGCATAAGGCAACTAGAGCCACCCTGATAGGTTCTTATCTATGATCACTAGGTGCACCATGTAGAAGTGATGCATCATGACAAAGGTTTCTATTCACACCATTTTTTTGGGGAAGTTATTGAAGGATGCACTACTCCTTTCCAAAGTCTTATATGTACCTATCACACCACCCTTGCACCATAGTCTTGTACTTTTGTGATAATGTGGGTGGGAAAATTATGTCTTGGTACTACATTATTGGGGACTCTTGGTTAGGTGGGAATACCCATAGGTGGTCATAATTTCCATCCAAAATTCCTATATCCTCTATCACTATCAAAATCAACATATACCCCCATCATAAAGTTTCTCATGCTTGATGTCACTCTTACGCATTATTGACAATCTCCTCAGCACTGAAATTAGAGATGTTAAATTTCACACCTTATGCCATGTGATGGGAAATGCACAAGAATATCTTGCTAATTTCAAACCACTAACTACTAAATCATAGTTTTGAGATAACTAGGTGAACCACTACCCTTATACCAGGGTTTTAGATGTCCTTGATGGGGAACACAAACCCTGACTTGTAGTAACCCAAGAGTTTTGTGACCTTTTCAACCTCCACTTCATCCTCCATCATTGCATATATGTTTGACCCTATGCTAGGTATTCTCATGATTATACTAATGAGGCTCATTGAGATCCTTATGTACCATCATATAAAGTAAAACTAGTCACCATGTACTTTCAAGAGGAATTTATGCACCAATTCTTTTGGTTTGATGAAGCTTAGAATCTCAAATAGTTGTGTGGCACCTATGGTTTTTAATTTATCTCTAATGGAGACATTGAAGAGTGTGGTACCCACTTTTGTCTTCTTCCTCATGTCTACCATTTAGTCTTAGTTTAATTCTTGCACATTATTCCTTATTCTATGTTTATAATCTTTAAGCTTACACATGTGTATAATTGACACCCCCTTATCCACTACCATGACCTCTAGGGGGAATTGAATTTATCTATATGTGATATTTATGCTTGATTATATATCTAATTCCATGATTCTTATTCCTTCCACCATTTGCACCTCCCATTTTTTTGGTTGCTACTTCTTTTACTACCTATTTTTCTTTACATCCTTTTATGGTTGTGGTGGAACCATGCTTAGCCTTTTCTTTCCCATATTAAATCTTAAAATATTGAATCATATTTGTTTAATATTATTAAAAATCAAAATTATGGTTGGAACTTCTTCACAGTCATGGGAATTATGATTGTGCATTCATCTCTTAATCTTATTCCATCATTAATGATGGCTTGATCATTTTATAAAACTTTTGCTGCCCTATTTATCTATTCATTTCTCTCCATTCACCTCCATTTAAACTAAAATTAGAACACAATATTCTTGTTTTTCACTTGTTCTTTCTTAGAGGGTTGTGGATGATTAGTATTCTCTTTGGTATTGTTTTTTAGGTTTAATGGTTTTAGCTCTCTTCTCTGCTCAAAAGTCTTGAAAATAATGGTAACCTTTTTACCTTAACCATCCACTCCTATAAACTATGTTTTTAGATACTACATTGATGTCTAGCATCATGTGGATTTATTGAAATATTCTATCTTGTGAAATCCATGAAAATCTATGACCAACTACTCATTTATTGTGGATCTTTGTTCTTCCACCATTATATCATTAACTTTGCTAATGGTTTATTTGGTGAAGTGATAGGTGATTCAAAGTGTCACTTCTTTCCAATCGTTAGGTGGGTGTTATCTCTTTTTCCAATAATTATCTTGAACTTTGTTTAATTTATCATGACCTTCACCATTCTTATGTAAACCTAGGCATAACATTTGAATATTCAGCCTCTCGATTGCTTCTCTTCTCAGTATTGCACTTCCTTACAAGTGTGCCTTTATTTCTTGATTAATTTATCTATTCTTTCATGTCCCTTACATTGACCTTCACTACAACATAAAAATCCTTGCACTTATCCTCCATTTCCTCTTCTTGATTTATTGCACATGAATAAATTATGTCCCTTTCTTTGACAACTTCACATGTGCCCAAAACTTAAGTGTCTAGCATCAAGCACTTTAAAAGTGACTATGCTTGACTTACCTGATTAGATTTATGCATATAAGTGCCAAAATATTTTTCCCATGGGCCTAAAAATGCCACAATTATTCACTCAACATAAAAAAATAAACATAAGGACATGTTTGGCTTGTGCCAAATATTATTATGATTAAAATCAAGAAACTAACTTATGACTGAGAAGTCAATGTCTAATGGCATAAGTGTCAGCCTAGTGATTTTATGGTTTAAATTTGTTTCCATTTAAATTCCTAGGGAGTATTTCACCTATTAACATGCACATCTTGCATGCGCTAGTCTCTAATATACTATGGATGACATAAGGTTCCATCCACCTAATTTTCAAGTTACCTAGGTACTTGAGGTACTTAGAGTCATATAGAAAGAATAGTACACCTTCTATAAATACCTTATGATTGATGTGATTATCATCCCATATATTTTGGCATGTCTTTTTTACCTACTGGATAAAGTGTGATTGGGTGCATGTCTCATCCAAGTGATCTATGTCTTATAGGCACATGCTTAAAGATTTATTATCATCTAACTGACCAATATGTGTGATGAATAATGAGGTTACTAGGTATTCAATATGTAAAATGGCCTTTACATAAAACACCAATTGAAATGGTGTAGCCTTGTTTAGGTGCTTATACATAGTGTGATATGCACATAATACTACTGACACATAGTCATCCCAATCTTTATGACTAATATCACATAATTTTGTGAGGTACATCCCCAATATTTTATTAACTCTATGGTACCATTCACTTGGGGATGTAAGGTGTCATTTTATGGTGCACCACCATATACTCAGTTAGTAGGATCTAAATGGTTTCATTGATGAAGTGCACACCATGGTCACTAGTCAAGTTACATGGCCATCCATATTGATTGATGATATTTTCATAGATAATTATTTATACAGTGGTGGATGTATAATCTTTGGTTAGTGTTTTTTTGGCCTACTTGGTGAAATAATATTTGGTAACTAGAATGTTCCTTACACCTATTCACCTTGTTATGGGAGTAATAGGCCCAAAACATTCAAAGGCCCATTTTTCAAATGGTGCCTAGGATAGGATTGGAATGAGAGGCATCTCATCATGGTGGTTTGGTTTTCTCATACTCTAGCAGATGTTATAAGCTCTAGTGAATTCTTATTCATCATGAAATAGAGTGGTCTACCATAAACTTGATTATATCACTTTGTATTGCATAACATCTCCATCATAATGGCCCCTAACAACTCCCTCATGAACCTATTGTATTACTAAGTCCCATTCATACTATAGGATGCATTGATGTATGAACTTGTCATAGCTCAATGTATATAGTTCTATGCCAAAGAGTTAAAAAGGGGTGGTGCAAACTATGAGCTACTTCTTTTCTTTAGTCATCATGGTCTAGGTCACAGATTTGGAGGTTATAAATGTGGCAATATATATCAAGTATTATAGGATACATTAGACCTTATAAATTTATATGTTAGACATATCATCTTTAATTAGAACTGATGTATCACTAGAGTTGATACGAGATAGGTGGTCTAGACCCAAGTTTTGTTTTCTAGGCTTTACTATAATAAAGAATTGGAATTATTTAAATAAAACAACCCATTGACAAATATGACCATGTAAAATAGGCTTGTTCACTAGGGAATTGAGCACCTTATGATTAGTGATGAAGATGAAGGGGGTCACCAGTAAATATTTTTGGAACTTCCACAAGGTGGAGACCATGACAAGAGCCTCACACTCAATTGTGGTGTAGTTTTGTTATTCTTTGGTTAGTTTTCTACATGAAAAATAAATGAAATGGTCCATTTTACCTTTGCCTGGTTGGGATAGAATGGCACCAATTTTATTACTAGAGATATTAATGTGGACATGGAAGGGAATTTCATACTCGATAAATTATACTATTGGTGCACTTTCTAGTTTGAGCTTCAGGGTCTCAAAAGCATTTTCCTGTATTGCATCATAATAGAATGGGACATCCTTTCACAAGAGCTTTTCTAGTAGTGTCGTAATATTATTATAATTCCTTATGATCTTATTATAGTAATCATAATGATGAACATATTTATACATTGATGGGGTCTAAAACTAAAGGATGATTGTAATATTTTCTAGATCAACAAGCAGACCATCCTTGCAGATAATGTGCCTTAGTAAAGTGTCAAATGGTGCTACAAAAACACACTTCTTGAGATTCAATGAAATTTTCAACTACCTAAACCTTTCAACACAAGTTGTCATAGTGATCCTTTACTACCATACACTATCTAATCATCGAAGTATACTTGGAAGAATTTGTGAATGAAGTCTTTGAAAGTAGTGATCACCACTTATGAGAACATAGTTGGCACATTTTTAAAACAAAATAGCATTATATTGAAAGTTAAAAAAACCCATTTAGTCATAAAGGTGGTTTTTGGATTATGTTCCTCCTTGTTTTGGACTTGATGATATCCTGAGAACCTATCAGTAAATGTGTATATCTTACAGCCTATGATGACATCTAATACTTCATCGGTGAATCGATTTGGAAAGGGGTCAGTCACAAAGATGATGTTCAACAGTCTATATTCAACAAAAATCTAGATGTGCCCATATTTTTTGATGTTGATGACCATGGGACTAACCCATTTACATTATAGCATGGGGTAGATAATGCCTATAGCTAGCATGCCATTGATCTCTATCTTGACTTTGGTGCAAAGATTTCATCCTATAAGGTTGATTCTTGATGGGTCTTGCATCATTTATTAGTTTAATTATCACCTTCTTGAGGGATGGGTATGTGCCTTTCATTTATCTATATTTTTGATGGAAAAAGTCTTAGAATTCCTTCAAGAGATCTATAATATGCACTAATTCTTTATTAGACCAATAGGTACACAGAATGGCAATTTTTGGTTCTCCCTCTAAACTAATATCTACCTTGGTAGTTATTAATGGTGTTTGAAAAGGCTCATTATTATCCTAGTGTGAATACTTGATTTTTCTACTACCCTCAATTATTTCTAACTAAAGATGGGTAGGGTTTTCTTCTCTTATGGTGTTATCCTCAACTTAGCAAACTAACTTCCCTTTGCTTATCAAATTCTTCCAATTACATGCCTTCCATGTGTCATCATCTTCATCACTAGAGTCAATTTTAAGATTTTTATCTTTGAATAACATTGGGAGCACTAATTATTTTTTCCAAACATGTATTCTATGCACTCTTTAAACACTGACCTTCAAACTAACTATAGTAGCTCAATAAATTCAAGGTTTTGTGAAGAAAAGGAGGTGAGAATAAACCACTCCATAAGGGCATCCTATTTGGATGTATTGTAGAAAATTTCATTTAATTCATACCATTCCTATACCTAAGTCTTCGATGTCATATAGAAGGCATAAATCCATGTATTCCTTAGGGAATTTTTATTACAAATAGTCCATGTATCTTTAGAAAGATGTACATGTGTGATAGGGTTAGAATCACTAGTGTAGGATAAAATGCCCAAGTCCTCATTGATATTTCTAAACCTAGCACAAATAGTTAACTTTACATCCTAATAATTTTTCAAGCTAATATTTTTCACTATCCACCAACAAGAAACAATGATCTTCAATGTGTATACTACTACACCCTTTCTATCCACCTTTTTTGGGATGCATGACTCAAGGCCACAGATATAGCCTTCCACTAGATTACTCCCTTAATATCTTGGGAGTATTTTTAGTTTACCCTTACTAAGGTGGAACACTCTTTTTCCCTTATTTTTGGTGAAAGAGACCCATATTTTAAGGGCATGCTTGATTTGTACCCATATTATCTTTATTGGTTTTGGTGCCTTTGTACACACCAAGTAGTGCTATCGACTAGTGGTTTCATATGCTTCCTCAACCCATCCATTTCAAGTAACATTGATAATGTCTAAGGATAATTATCCATCTTCCAAAGAGAGGATTACTTGATCATTTGGGTCTAGGGTCTTAGTGCCTTAAACTGTGATGTTATAGATGTGGTTGATCTCATCTTTGATGTCTACACTTTCGACATAGGGGGTCCTTGGTCATTTAAGAGGGGTATAACTACCCTATCCTTTACATTATCAAATTTAATGTAACAAATTTTGAAATTCATATCTTCATTATTTTAATAACACCATGGTATTTATAGAATCACCGTGTAGTTTTCTTGCTCTGTTAATTCTATCACTTCAAAGTTAGCACATAATTTGGTGCCCATGATATCTAGAACAACACTTTTCAAAATTATGATAAGTTGTGCCCATGTATTTTTGGATATGATGATAAAATTAACGGAATGTCTCAAGGCCAACCTACCCATTTTTTCCCAAGCATTCTTGGTCAAGAGATTGATCATGGCACCTATGTTGATAATAGCTTCATAGATAGACCTTCATCAATAGTGGCATCCACCAAGTGTTTTTATTCATATTAAACATTTTATACATGTATAAATTCTCAATCTCTCTCCATGTGTGGCATGGTGAACTCAACTTAATTTTGACCTACATGATCTAAGAACAAGTTATTCAATAGGGGCAACACTCCTTCTATCTATAAGAGGCATATGATTTCAATTGATTATTATACATCAACTTCTTGGCCATATTTTTTCTTATGGGAGGTGGTAGACTACACTTATAGGTCTTTCACTAATTATATCTCCCCTTACATGTTTTGGATGACACTAATAGATTGTTGTAACACATCTTTCTATCATGTTGGGTCTGGGTTTGGCACAACTTTGAGTTTAGGTTGCATTATGAACTCATTATGACCCTTATCCTTATACTTGAGTTGTAACTCAAGTATTGGCATAAGTAATGAGTGGTAAATCCACCACATGTAGTTTCCTTCACCTTGACTACCTATATTTTCATAGTTTATGCCTTTTGGGTCCATTTTTATTTTTCTATTCATGCATGATCATTCTTATACCCTTGCCTACCCCAAGGCTAACTTGGGTTAACTTTTTGTATAGGTTAGGGAATTCTTTGACCTTATGGGACCCTTAAAAATACCCACACATGGGATATTTAGGGAAATCACATTGATAATTCTCTATTAAGATACATTTATAACATGAGTGTGGTGGGAACCTTCCACTATTGCATCCCCATCCTCACCCTATGGTGCCTTATTCATTCTAAATCCTATGTTCTATTGGTCATATCCCTCATTACCTTGGTTTTATTTCCCTATGACTATTTTAGTGGCCTACTATACATCTATTTCCATGTTCTTACACATTTTATCACTCACCTGACAATCAATAGTGGTATCAGTGTAGGGATCACACAATCAACAATAGATGGTTGTGTTGGCATGGATAATACATTGTAATAAAGGGAAGTTTGGATGTCATGTGCCTCTTGATAGACTTCACAACTTATAATAAAAGTGTGCACATTCATCCATGGGTAATTAGTCCCATTATGGACCTCTAACTCATAGTTGGTATAACATAGTCCACTTTGAGGATCATGCAAAGAGATAACAGTAAACTTTTACAGCTCGGAGGCCATTGATGTAATTTGTGCCTCCATAAATGGGCTGATTATGGGATCTAAACTTTTAATAGCCTTGATTCTAAATTTTTCTTCATTTATCTCTCTAGGTTCTATAAAATTCTTCATGGAAATCACTCTTTAGAATGGCATGATAAACCCCTAATGAACCAGTATGCATGCTAGGAAGGGTGAATATCATATGGAGGTTATAATAGGAGAGTTTTAAACCTTGAATCATTTAGGCACACAATTTTTTAGAATCCTTTGGTGATCTTTTTTAGTGCAACAATGATCTATTGTTCAAACTCTATAATTTCAAATTCCTTTAGGAATACATCCATTATGGTATCATAGTCAACCATGGCCTAGTTAAGATCAAATTTTCTATACTAGGTTTGGGTGTGATCAAGTAAAGTGATTAAAAACTAGGTAACCTTGTGCTCTAATTGGGTTATTCCTTACACATGCTACTAAATTAGACACTTCAGCACATGTTCTACAACATTCTCCATGATGTGATACTCTAATAAGTGCACAACTATTATGTAGTATATTTGATGTGAGGGGGAAGTTGGTATTTAAGGTGATTTTTTCCCCAAAACCTATCCTAGTGGTAGTCCTCCAACACCTCCTATCACTAGGATAGGTGTTGGTCCTATCATTACTATTGGCATAGTTGATGTCATTGGCACTATGTTATTTACTTGTGGTACCAAACCACTTCTTAGGGATTGTTTCCCATTTTGCATTGTTGACATAAACTTAGTTGTTATATTTTCATTCAAGTTATTAGGACCCTTATTTCAATAATATTCATACCACCAAGAAATTGACACTGGTAGAAGGCATTATTTTGAGTGATGATGAATTTGTAGCATCTTGACACTAGCTAGAGGAATCAATGCACACCTTGCACCAATTGGTATGAAGATAACTAATTTCAATATTTTTGGGGCTTATTCTAGGTTGGAAAATACATGGAAACTATAGTGCAAAGCGTGCAAGGTGATAAAGCTAATGATAATGATTACAAAGGCTCCAGTTCAACACCTAATGTGTATAGTCTACCCTAGTAGAGATGTTCCTATAAGGATATATAAAGAGCTTGAACCAATGAAGTAAAAGGGGGAACCTAGTGAAGTTAAGCTCTAAATAATTGGAATTGTTTTTTATGTATCATAATTACCACCATTAGACTTAAGAATAGCTTGGATGCCTTTAAGGCTCCATTTGTATATGCCCAAGCTTGCTTGTGAGCCTTTAGGCCATTAAGTAGTATAAAATTATATGTATTTCCTATTATAAATTTTTTATTACATATATATTTAATTAATGGTGATAAATGTTATATCAAATGATACTCTATCTAGTTTATATACATCTTGAATTTTTATTTGAATACATAATAATTATAATGTTGTAATTTTAATATATAAATGTTATGTTCATGTGAGATTTTGGTTCATGTCACTAATGGTATCCATATAATAGATAATGATGTCAATTATAAATTATATGCATACTAAGTATATATATCACATGTGCCAAGTGCTTCTTGCCTTGATAGAAGCACGAGCTTAGTCTAGGCACTTAACTAAAAGAAGCCCTTTGATCCTCCTAGTGTCGATATGACTCTAGACTTAGCTAAATAAAATCTTGTACCCATATGAAAAAATAATAATCCATATAAAGGATTAAACCTAGAGACCACTAGGCTTATCCCATAAAAGGCTTGCACCTATGGATCTATTTGAAACTCTCTTTAAATTGACCAAGTCATATAATTAATGTCTTACACCATGGCACAACTAGCCCAACATGGGTCCCTATTCCTTCTCATATGTACTTTAGTTAAGTGCATAAGGCTTGTACCTTATGTTAATTGATGCTAGAATATCTGAGTGTTCAAATGTTAAGTACAAAATAATAATTATCCAATGTTTGTGCCTAGTTGTAAGAAGTCAAGACCCCATTGAGACACCTTGTATGTCTAACTTTTTTACAACATTTTAGTTCCATTTTTGGGACCCATGTTTAATTTTGTTGTTTCAATGGTGTAGAAAAACAATGTACTAAATCTCTCTCAAAAATATCAAGCACTAGATGCAATATGTGGAAGATAGCTTTTCACTAAATCATCCAAACTATGGAGGATAAAAACTAAGAAAGTGGGTTCAAAATAACCTGTATGATGCTCTATATAATGCCTTTTTCTATGAATTGTCTAATAATGTGTACCAATGGTTTGATTCATATTCAAACCATATAATAAAGAGCTATGGAAAATAATATGAGTGGATAAAGGAATGACTAAAGAGGCTTGATACCTTGGATTCCACTTGGACTAAAGTATTAGATAAATGGTGGTAAGGACCACTTAATAACTACATACTTGAGTTCACAATCTCAACATACTAATGACTTATTTAAGTAGAGTACCAATTATTTCATGACCTTAGAGGTACTTTTGTAAAGGATTTAAGTGTAGAGCTCAAGAAGCTAATGGTGGATTATGGATTTGAAAGTTTGGAGATGGAAGGCTAAAGTCCTTTCATCTATGAATAATGCAAAGGGGAAAAGGGGATGCATAGGTGAAGCATAATGTAATGGGATGAGCATATTGAAACTTGAGAGTTTAGGAGATAGACCTATAAGATGATATGGTGTAGACTGATGGAAGATATAGAACATAAAAGTACTAATAGAACTTGTAGGGAGAAAGATAGGAAAGGGAAAGGATCTCTTGAAGTATAGTAGCATAAGGATGAGAGATGTAATGAAGTTATGGATAGGTGTAGAATTCATTATATTTTTACAAAATTTGGTGATTGAATATATGCTTAATTTTCCTACCCATTTGAACTCATGGTGCATGCTCATGTATTAGATCCCCCACTTGAATAAAGTACAAAAGTGATCATTAACCCAATGTTTTACATATATATTAGACATTTTGAATACTTAGAGTGCAATTTTATGATTAAACAAAATATTACATATGAGGAGGTGAGTATAACTACCTCTAGACCATTTGGTGCTCCCTCATCACACCATAACATAAGTATAAAAATACTAGCTTAGTTAATGTTAGCATTTTAAATTGGGTAATAACCTATAATAAGTGGTATATCCCACAAGTAAGGAGTAAAATTATAGTGACATCAACTACACCAGTATTAATGATGGGACCAACACCTAACCTAGTGGCTAGAGGTATTAGAAGACTACCACCAAGATAAACACCAAGGGGACAAGTACCTTAGATCCCAACTTCTCCCTAGCAAATCTATTAAAAAATGGATATGCACTTACCATATTATCAAGGCATGGAGAATCCGTAGAAAATTTGATGAAATGTGAACTATTGTGTCATGAAAGGTGCATAACTCAATTAGAATACAAAGTCAAATAGTTAGTGACCACTTTACTAGGTCACACCAATAATTGGTACAATAAATTTGATCCTAACCAAGTTATGGTCAATTATGATACCCTACAAGAGGCATTCCTCAATGAATTTGACATATTAGAATTTGAACAATAGAGCATCATAGTGTTCAAATAGATTACCCAAGGACTCTAAAAAAACATGCACCTATATGATGAAAGGTTCAAAACTCTCCTTTCCAAGCTTGCTTATGGAATTCACCCTTCCTAACATGCACAATGGTTCATTATAGGGTTGTTCATGCCATTTTTAATAAAACTTTCTATGAATACTTTATAGACCCTTATAAATCACTTAAATTCATGTTTAGAGTTGAGGTAATTATAAGCTTAGATAATGGGATCACCCCATTTATGTAGGTGCAAATTGCATCCATGGCCTCCCAACTCTAAAATATTATCGCTAGTTCATCATAAGATGATTGGAGTGGATTATGGTACACCGACTACAACTTAAAAGGCCATAACAAGAATAAATGTCTATGGAGGAATGTGTTTTCCCTACTTATAGGCTATAAAGTCTATTGAGATGTGCATGATGTTCGCAACTACCCACTATGACAATGTACTAGCTAGGTTAACATAACCATATATTGTCAGTTGTATGATGCCTACACCCATACCACAACTAGTTGCTAAATGATTGATGATATGTATGAAAACATGGAGAGAGATATAAGGCAAGCCATTTTAATAGTCAAAAGGTAGGATAACTAAGGAAATGAAGGCTATGACCAATATAACATAAGATTTGGGATGCAATGAAGTATAAGAGGATGAGGTAGAAGATGCAATGGTGGAATGTTCCCACCTCGTTCATATTATAAGTGTGGCTTGACAAAGAATTATCAGCATGACTTCCTCTTATATGTGGGTATTAATTAGGGTCCCATAAGGTTAAAAATGCCCTAAAATGTACAAGAAGTTGACCCAAGGTAGGCCTAGTACATACAAGGGAAAAGGAATGATCAAGCATGAGCCAAAAATGTAGAAATGATCTCTAAATTCAAAATCAAGTTGTATAGAGATAGTCAAGGTGTAGATAACTACTTGTAGTAGATTCACCACTTAGATTCCAATTGTGTCAATACCTGAATTATGATTAAAATATGGGGATAAGGGTTACACTGAGTGCATAACATAGTTTGAACCCAAAGATGCCCCTTACCCAGAACTGATGTACTAAAAATATGTATTGTAGTAAGGCATGAGTGTAATCCAAAACCTATAAGGGGATATCCAATTGGTGAAAGATCCAGAAGCACAAGTTACTATCTCTCAAACTAAATAGGATAGCTAGGAGTTTGAGACAAAAGAATTAACAAATATCTTATGCCTCCTAAAAATATAAATAATGTTTCTCCTATTAAATAACTTGATCTTATATTATATGAGTTTAAAACAAGTTGAGGTCATTATGCCATGCTTGGAGAGGGCACAAAAAGTTTGACATACATAAAATATAGAGTATGACCAAGAATTCATCATGGATGACACTATTGATCAATGGTTTATTTATGAGGTCCTTGTAAACACATGTACTGAGGTCAACATCTTGACCAAAAATTCCTAAATGAAAATGGGTAGGCTAGCCTTGAGGCCTTCTCTTCATATAATTTTCATGGACAACAAGACTCAAGCACATCCTATCAAAATTCTAAAGAGCATAGTTCTAGACATCATGGGTGCCAAATTCTTTGATAACTTTGAGGTAAGTGAGTTGGCAAACAAGATAAATACTTGGTGCTTCCAGGAAGGCCATGGTGTTATTCAAACAATGAAGATATGTACTTCAAAAAGTGCTACATGATATTTGAGAATGAAAAGGATAGGGTAATTATATGCCTCTCATACGACCAAGGACTCCCTATGTCAATAGTGTGGATCTCAAGGATGAGATCAACCATATATATAACATCATGACACAAGGAACCAAGACACTAAATGCTAATTATCAAGGAGTGATTTCTTGGAAAGAAGGACAATCAACCTTAGATACTACTGATGTTTCCTAAAAATAATGGGTCAGGGAAGAGTATGAGACCATTGGTTGAAGATTCTACTTGGTGCATGCAAAGGAACCCAAACTAATGAAAACAAGTTGGGTTTAGATTGATCATGCTTCTAAAATGTGTGTCCCTTGTGTCAATAAGAAGAGAAGGAGAGTGTTTTGCCTAAGTAAGGTAAAAATTTTAGTGCTCTAGAAATATGAGGGGATTAATATAGTGGAATATTATGTCCAAGACCTTGAATCATGCATCCCAAAATAGGTGGATAGAATGGGCTCACTAGTGTATACATTGAAGATCACTACCACTCATTGGTAGGAATCATAAAAGCCTACCTTGCCAACTAAGTGAGATGTGAAGGAAACCATTTTCACTAGGTTTGGAAAGAGTAATGAGGACCTAGACATCTCAACCTACTCTATAAACTCTTACCCTATAGTGCATATGTACCTTTATGAAGAAACATAGACTATATGTGGTGAAAATGCCCTAGGGTACCTAAGGGTGCATTCCTTCTATAGGACCTTAAAAACTTGGGTTATGTCATGGTAAATTGTTAATGAGATGCACCATGAGATAACCAACTAGGATACACTTAAGGAGTTGTTTTTCCACACCTTCTCCTTTTCTTTGAAAAACCTTGATCTAATTGAGGCACTAAAATTAGTTCAAAGGTCAGTGTTTGAGGACATTGTAATATTGGAGGAGTGCCTAATTTACATTTTTGGTAAAAATGGACTGGTGCTCCTGACCTTATTTAATGATAAAATATTAAATAGTGATTCTAGTGATGAGGATGATGAGACATGGAAGGAACACAACTAGATATATTTGGCATGCAAAAGGAAGCTAGTGTGCCAAGTTGAAGATAACACCCTAGAAGAAGAAGACCCTACCCCTATTTGGATAGAAATGATTGAGATAAAAATAAAAGTTAAGGATTCACATAAGGAGAATAATGAACCTTACTTTGTGATGCTAAAAACTACCAAGGTATATATTAGCTTAGAAGGGGAACCAAATATTGTTACTCTAGGTGCTTATTGGTCTAACATAGAGGTAGCATATATTATGGACCTCTTGAATGAATTCCAAGACATGTTTCCTTAGAACTATAGACATATGAAATTCAAACACCTATCACTAGGGAAGATGATCATTTAGATGGTTGATAGTACAAGACCTATTAGTAAGTGACCTTATAGGATGAACCCCAACCTTCATGCCAATGTCAAAATAGATAGTGATGATATGCTAGTCATAGGCATCATCTACCCTATGCAGCAATTTGAATGGGTTAACCCCATAGTTATCAATATCAAGAAGGATTGGTGCATATGGATTTGTGTTGATTATATATTTTTGAATGTTACATGTGTAATTTATTCCTTTATAACTCCATTTACTAATAAAGTTTTGGATGGCATCATAAATTGTGAAATATACACTTTTATTAATGGGTTCTTAAGATACCATCAAGTCCAAATCGAGGAGGAAGACAATTCTAAAAATACCTTTGTGATAGAATGGGTTTTTTTTTCATACAACATGATGCCCTTTAGAATAAATAATGTGTCATCCTTATTCTCCCAGGTGGTGATCACCACTTTTAAGGACTTCATTCAAAAGTTCCTCCAAGTGTACTTAGACAATTAGACTGTGTATGGATTAGTGAAAGATCACTATCACAACTTGCACCTAATTTTTGAGAGGTAGTAGTAGTTAAATATGTATTTGAACCTCAAGAAATTTGTTTTCTTAATGTCATTTGGCACTTTGATTAGGCACATCATATGCAAATATGATCTACTCATTGATCATACAAAGATTTCAATCATCCTTTAGCTCGAGACCACATCAATCTAAAAAGGCATTCATGCCTTTATTGACCATTATGGGCACTATAGGAATTTCATAAGGAACTATTATAAGATTGAAATTCTTCTAGAATAACTCTTACAAAAGGATGTCCCATTCTATTGGGGTGTGGTGTAGGAAGATGCATTTGAGACCATGAAGCTTAAATTAGCAAGCATATTGATATTGTAATTTATTGACTAGATGAATATCTTCCATATCCATGTTGATGAATCTAGTAATGTGATTTATTCCATTATATCACAACCAAGTGAAGGAAATTGGATCATGCCATTTATTTCTCAAGAGAAAAGCTAAATAAGATAGAGAAAAACTACACCACAACTAAGTGTGAGGTACTTGCCATAGTATACACGTTATAGAATTTTGGGTAGTAATTATTGGTGGCCCCATAAATTTTATTCACTAATCATGAGGTACTTAAGTACCTAGTGAACAAGCCTATTCTCTATCGGTGCATTTATCGATGGATAGTTTTGTTTCAAAATTTCCATTTTTCTTTTCTAGTAAAACCTAGAAAACATAACTCAAGCTCAGACCATCTATACCACATAAATTTTGGTGATGAAAAAATACCTATTAAATATGATATGCCTAATGTGTATATTTACATGGTCTATCACATCCTAAAAGACTTGATAGATGTCATCACATTTCTAATGTCTGGATCTGCACCCCAAACTATGACAACCAAAGAAAAATAATAGTTCATAGTTCATGTTGCCCCTTTTCAACTCATTAGTAGGGAGCTATACAAATTAATTTGAGATGAGATCATACACTAATGTGTCTTAGAGCATGAGCATGACTCAATCTTACATGTGGCACATGAGGTTATTTTTGGCGGCCATTACACTGGAGATGCTATGGTGTGTATGGTATTGTAATTAAACTTGTGATTTCCAACTTTATTCTAGGACACTAAATATTGTGCCAAGGTATGTGACATTCGCTAGTGTATATGAAAACTAAAACACTAAGATGATATGCCTCTCATCCCAATCCTTTCCTAGGAATCATTTGAGAATTGGGCCATATAATTTTTTAGGCCTATTACTCCTATTGTAAGGTACACAAGTGAATGATACATTTTGGTGGCCATATATTACTTCACCACGTGGGTCTAAGAAGGTCCAACCAAAGATTACAAAGCTACCATAGCCACAAGGTTTATATGGAAGAACATTAGTTTCTATGTTTTCCCACTTAGTTTTATTAGTGACTGTGGTATGCACTTCATCAACAAGACCAATCAAATCCTTCTAACTAAATACATGGTGGCACACCATAATGCCACAATGATTTAATAGTTTTTGGAATATTAGAGTCTTATTATTAATTTAGTTAAAAGGTTTGATTTGACTAAATCAATAAATAATATTATAATAATTTAATCAACAATTTATATAATTTATTTGTATTTTTAACTTTTTGGTAAATCGTAATAAATATGGAGAAAATAAGACTTATCTCAAAATAAGATGAAATAAATGAGATAGGGTCTAGAATTTATTATGAAAGACTAGGACAGTGTTCCAAATCAACATCTAGATTAAATTTTGTGAAAAGATAGGATTTTTTAAATAGGACACCCTAGAGTCTGATGCTATAGTCCTTTTCTACCATTATTTTCAAAACTACCTATAAAGACCCAAGTTTTCTATGTTTTGTTTGTTGTCCCTATGTGATCCTACATGTGAAATATTGAATACTGAAAGTATATGTAACTCCTTGTAGAGATGATTTAATATTCAAACCCTAGACTTCATTATGCTTTGACAAAACTTAAAAAAGAGGGTGGGTTACTGTGTGTAATATGCACTAAACGTGTATCCACACCCCTTGTGTGGGCATAGTACCTACATACCCCATATGTACTTCTACCACTTGATGTGCTTTGTCAAATAGTGTTATACAAATACAAAAATGCTAAAATGTGCTTGAGGTGGCTAGGGATTGGTGCGAGGATTTGAATATGCTTGTAGCTATATTGGATGGTTGTATGTAGAGAATAGGTAAAATTACATAAGTGGTTTTTCTTGTATTCTTGTTTGCTTTGTAATATTTTCCAACCTCCTTCTAAATTAACTTTAAATGGGATTTAATAGAGATCTATTGGTCATGGGTCTAATGTATTCACACTACGATGATAAGATGATGGATAAGAACCAGAAGGAAATAATCATTGGAGTTCAAAGTGTGATTAGATAGGAGTGATAAAATAAGACACCTTAGGGTTAGATGTTATAGTCCAAGTTGGGTGCTCCTATCTTATAGGTTTGGGACTTTGGGGGATGGAATTAGCATGGCAAATACAACCTAGCTAAGCTAGAATAAGGTTTGAAAAGTCTATAGATGACTAGGAATAATAAACAAGCTGTCTATAAGGTTCATGCAAGCATGCAAGAGGGACCTATGGGTAGGGTGTCACAAGACACACTCAAGATACCAATTTTGAAATTTTATATGACTACATTTCCCCTCTCTTTATTCTAGTGATGTAACAAAGAAAAATACTAGGATAAGGGAAAAGTAGAAAACATACCTAAACTTATTTTCAAGGGTGAAGGTCATGAAGCTATGTGATGCTGAGTATGCCTAGAGATGTTTCATTGTGAAGTGTAAATATATAAAATAAAATAAAGAGTAGATCAATTCTTACTATAAATGCTATGTTTAAAGTAAAAATGTATAAAAGTTGGGTAAAAAAGAGAGGAAGAAAAAATAATGAATAGACCTCATCAGGTATGTGAACCAGTACAAATCCTATTCTAATGTTGAGTGATGATAAGTATGTGTTGAATGATGTTGTACCAAGGGTAATATCATGAATAGTGCTGAGTACTCAATTCCTCAAGAGTGGCTCAAGAATGCAAAGGCCAGCCCTTTGGCTCCATCATCTCCCACTCAGTGGAGCTATGTAATAATGTGTTTATTAATCAATATTTAGAATGTGTGTCCAATCCCTCTAAATAGGTGGCTCAACAATACAAAGGATAACTAGTCCTTTGGCTCCATCATTACCCCATGAAGTGAAGCTATGAACCAATACTAATATGAATGTGTATCATATAAGATGTCTCTTGAAGCCCATGAATGTTATATAATATGACAATGTAGCATGGATAGTTGAATGTGTACTAGAAAATAGGCCACTCTTGGCCATTCTAAAAGGTAGAGAATAGGCTTGTATGAAATCCACTCTAAAACTAGAAATTAGGCTTATGTGGAAGCCACTCTGGAATGTAGAGGTTAGGAATATATGAAAGCCACTCCAAAATGATGCCAACCAATTACAAATAGAATAAGGAATGTAAATACTAAGAATACCTAGGTAATGCCATAAACTATAAATAAGAGAAAACAAATGTGACATGCATTTTCCCCCTAATCACTAATGTTTGTAACATGGATTCTAGTATGGAAGTTATACCAACTGTCATATCTAGAAATAGAAGTGAGATCCATCATGTCATGCATGATGCCCCCTATATATATATTATCTAAGAAATATTATACTAAAACTAATAATTTTGAACTGAACTATTGTTAAAAAACTATAACTATACTTAATTTTCTATATACTTTTAGACAATTAGGTTTTTTTCTATTTGGATATGAACACTAAAATAGGACACCCTCTTGTCTAGTGTTATAATCCAAAGTTATAAATATTTTCCTATGCTTATTATGAAAACTATTTTATAATTATCATTGTCTATCTGGTCTATTTTACCTGGTTTGGAGTTTGAATACTACCCTAGGTGTTCTAAAAACTAATTTTTTTACTAGTAGGATTTTTGATCTTGATAAAAAAACCCTTACTTATTGACCCCTCTTTTGAGGGTAAGAAAAAAGACCCTAAAATGGATAATATCAAAATAAAGAGCCTTTAAAGTATGTTATGATACATAAAATACATGATATAGTAATGATAATAAAAAAGATGTCTCAAGATATAACATATTTTGTATGAGAGATTATTAGATCAATAGGGGTATGCTTAAATAGATATAACAATATGATAACATGTGAAATATAATGAACTAGAAGTTTGGTTAGTTGTTATTTTTTATTTATCAAGGAGGGATGGAACATGATGTACATCATGGCATCTAAGAAAGTAAGAGAATGCATGGCATTGCAAACAATTGAAAATCAAACAAACAAATAACCATGTAAGTCAAGAAACAAGAAGCATACAAAAGTTGCCAAGGGGCTAAGAAGAAAAAGGACATGATCAAATGTCACTCAAACTAGAAATTAAATATACAATGTATGTTCAAATACCACATACACATACAATTGAAAACAAGCAAGGTCGGCATAAGGGCCACAAGTACATAGAAGAGTACAGGAAAAGGACATTGGTAAATGTCCTAATGTATACACAAGAAGACAAAATAGGAGATAAGAAATGTAATCACATCTACATACACAAATCAAGGAAATAAAACATGTAAATCCTGGAAATACAATTTCATCTAACTAATCAAAGTAAGAAGTGGAAGTATGTAATACATGTAGTACAAGACTAGGTAGATGTTAAGAAATACAAAAGTGTTATATACTAGTGAGTGTCAATAGAGTAATCTATGTAATATAGTAAGTAATGTACATCAACATGATAGATAGAGTATATGGTGTATAAATGACATAACCTAGATAGTGTAGTCATGTAGAAGACACCCTCGGTGGGCTAGATATATCAATGTATGTCTTGAATGTAGAAGTAGGATGTCCCCTCAGTGGGTAGAGTGAAGAAATTAAAGATCTATATTTCATTACACACACTCAAATAAGACCAAGTGAAGCATGGTAGTGTAGATAAATTTATGAACAATATCATAAAATAGCAAACTTAAGTCTAGCATGGTAGTAGAAATGTAAAGCATTGATAATGCATACAATTAAAAAAAATTATGTTTTTGAATTATTTGAATGTTTTTGTATTTTTAAATGTCATATTTTTTATATTTTTAACATATTTGAATGTATTTTTATTTTTATATAAGCTGCGTATAATCAATCATAAGGAGACTATGTACAAGGAATTGAAAAGAAGCTATATATAAGTAATTCTGAAATATTATGTACAAGTAATTGAAAAGAAGATATGTACATGTAACTGAGAAGAAATGATACTAACTGATGAGTCTCATGAGAGACTCCATATCATGGTGTCCTATATTTAATAAAATAATCATGCATGATTTCAAAGCATGAGGGAAAGGATGAAAATATGAATTTGAATATTCATATTTATTTTTGGTATCTTGGAAATCATAATAACCTGTATTGTTCCACTAATCATTATCATCTTGATTTTGACCCAATGGAATTATAATGTTGAATTTTGTTGTATTTGGATCTTTTTATTTGATAAATTATGTTTGTGAATGATTTACCTTAGGATGTTCAATAAATCCCAAACCTTGGTGATAAACATTATCAACTGCTAGAATAGGAGTATTGATGCCTTGAGCATGCTTACCCAAGCCTTGACCTTGATAATCAAACTATTTTAGATATTTTTTTACCAAAAACATGCTTATTTGAAATTTGAGAGTCATTTTGGAGAGGTATATTTAAATCTTTTTTGTGCTTTACTTGTGCTTGTGGTACTATTTTTTTTTTTTTTTTTTGCTTTTTGATCCTTTTATTGTTCAAAGTTATGCTTTGGTAACCACTTTTGTAATATTTATGGATTTGATCCTTTGTGAATGTGTTCCAATGACATTGTGGTTTTCTTGAATGATTTACCTTGTATAGGGTCCTCATTAGAAATTATCTATTATATATGTTTTTTCAATGTCAAACATGAATCTATGTGATGCCCATGCATTCTATGATATACACAATAATATATGGATCTTATCACTAGATGTAGAGGAGGTAATTTGATCAATTTGTATTTAATAATTTCACTTAGTTCCTCACTTGAACTCTCATTTTATCTTTGAATTATTTTTGAATCACTAGTTGTAGAGTTATATTGTTGTTATTTTTTGTTTTGACATGTAACATTGCTTGCAACCAATTGACTAGTGAAGATATATATACATGATTAGCACTAGGGTGACTTTAAGGATTTTGTATAATCTAATTTTTAAATATAATGATATTTTCATGTAATATTTTATTCTGCATTTGTAAATCTAAAATTAACATGCTCATATTGTTGATTTGATCCCATAGAGTCTCACAAGTGCAAATCCTAGTTGTTTCTAATTGAACATGTAAACACATACGTTGAAGGTTTAAAGAAGCTATAGGTTGAATGTATGCATTAATAACAATAGTATAGGCTACCTCATCTTTTGGAGGGGTGATATCATGGCCCTCGTTAGAGTGAAAGTAACTACCACCTTCTTGGGGGAGAGAAGGAGAAGGAAATTTTTTCTTGTGCATAAGATATGACATTGAAACTTGACAGGTGGTTGTTAGCTTATGTAATGGATCCTCTAAGTATGTAAGGATTTTATTCTTAATTGAATTGCACATAATAAATAGATATAATTTTAAAGAATTAATGAAACCTTGTATTAAGGAAAGGTAAACATTACTTTGAAGGAAATGTATCTTAACATGTTTAGCAAAAAATTTCTTAATATCATCTCATATCATGAAAAGTAAGAATGAAAGATAAATAATGAAGCTTTGTATTAACATATGGTAGAATTCATCATTCATGTACATGATAGGACCGAGTATAGACTCATTATTTACAAGAAATGTTTTTAAAGGAGTATGATCCATTTATAATTTTTATGTGAAAATATGTAAGGTGATACCTCAAAAACAAAGGAACATAGTAAATTGAAGTAGGTTTTGAAATAATTTTAAAAAAAAATTACTAAGGTAAATTTTACAAATTAAATATGAATTTTTTATTTAAATATGTAGGAAAAAATAGAAAAATATTGGAAAAATACCAGGACCTTGTATAGGCAACTATGGTTTGAATGAAATTGTTTTTAAAATTACTAAGGTAAATTTAAAAATTAAATGTGTATTTTTTATTTTAAATATGAAAGAAAAATAAAAAATACTAGAAAATTATCGGGACCTAGTATAGGCAACTAGGGTTTGAATGAAATTATTTTTAACATTACTAAGGTAAATTGCAAAAATTAAATGGAGTTTCTGATTGTAAATATGTAGGAATAAAATCAAAAAAATACTAGAAAAATACCAGGACCTAATATAGGAAACTAGGATTTGAATGAAATTATTTTAAAAATTATTAAGGTAAATTTTATAAATTAAAAGGAGATTCTAATTTTAAATATGCAATAAAAATTAGAAAATGTTGAATAACTCAGCAGAGAATTTTCCTTAGGGTTTCTAGTGTTTTTATGTACAAATGAAGTAAGTTAGGTTCACCAAATGATTTAATAATTTTGGGAATATTGGAGTCTTATTCCTAATTTAGTTAAAGGTTTTATTTGAATAAATAATTAAATAATATTTTAGTAATTTAACCACTAATTTGTATAATTTATTTGTATTTTTAACCTTTCTATAAATAGTAATAAATATGGATAAAATAAGACTTATCTAAAGATAGGATGAAACGAATGAGATAGGGTCTAGAATTTGTTATGCAAGACTAGGAAAGTGTCACAAATTAGGATCTTTCATTTTGTGAAAGGATAGGAACATAAAAATAGGACACCGTAGGGTTTGGTGATATAGTCCTTTTATATCATTATTGTCCAAACTACTTGTTGAGACCTAATTTTTCTAGGTTTTGTTTGTTATCCCTATGTGAGCTTGCCTATGAAATCTTGACTTATATAAGTCTAAAAAAATACTTGTATATTCAATGTAATATTCAAACCCTAGACATCATTATGCTTTGACAAAACCTAAGAAAGAGTTGGGGGGGTATAGTGTGTGTAATATGCACTAAACATGTATCCACACCCCTTGTGTGGGCATGTTGCCTACATACCAAAACTTTGAAGATGGATCAATCCATATATAGTTATCCCACTTGATGTGATTTATGAAATAATGTTATATGGATGTAAAAACACTAAAATGATGTGAGGATTTAGATATGTTAGTAGCTATATTTGATGGCTATATGTAGAGAATAGGGAAATTTGTCTCAGTGGGTTTGCTTGTATTCTTACTTATTTTGTAATATTTTCCAACCTCCTTATAAATGAAATTTGAATGGGATTTTATAGATATTTATTAGTTATGAGTCAACTATATTAATACTAGGATAAAAAAATGAAGGATAAGAACAATAAATAAATAATCATTAGAGATCAAAATGTGATTGGATAGGAGCACCAAAATAGGACACCCTAGGGTCTGATGTTATAGTACAAGTTGGGCACTCCTATCCTATAGGTGTGGGACTTGAGGGGATGGAATTAACATAGGAAATGTAGCTGAGTTGAGCTAGAATTATGTTTTAGAAGTCTATAGATGATTGGGAATAAGAAAGAAGGTGTCTAGAAGGGTCATGAGAACATGCAATAGGGACTTATGGGTTGGGTGTCACAAGCCACACTCAAACTACCAATTTTAACATCTTATATGAATACACACACCTTATCATTCTAAAGTAAATGGAACCATTGAGTTAATGAATGAGATATTGGAAACATGCCTCACAAAGATATGTGACATTGGTCATAAATATTGGGATGATCATGTATCAATAGTATTATGGGCCTATCGCATAATGTATAAGTTCCTAAACATGGCTACACCATTTCAACTAGTGTTTAGTGTAAAGGCCATTTTATCAATGGAATTCATGGTGCCCTCATTACATATTATATGTATTAGTCATTTGTATTACCAAAAGTCTTTGAGCACATGATTGGAAGACTTGGAGTGATTGGATGACACACGTACCCAAAGAAAGATAGATCCAAACAATAGAAAAGGCTTGCCAAAATATATGGAATGATAAACATATCAAATGAAAGGTACTTAGTGAATGAGCACTAGTCTTTCTATATGACTCAAAGTACCTCAAGCACTGAAGCAAGCTACATTTTAGGTGGATGGGACCTTATGTCATCTATATCATATTAAAGATTGGCATGTGTAAGTTATGCATGTTGATGAGTAAAATACTCCCTAGGTATTTCAATGGAAATAGATTAAAGCACTATAATTAATAGGATGGCTCTTATACCATCAAATACTAACATCCTAGTCACAAGTCAATTTCTTTGTGTTGATCATAATAAAATTTAGTGCAATAAAAATCCTTCCTTATATTTGTTTTATTTGTGTTAAGATAATAAGCATGGTTCTTTTAGGCTTGTAGTAGAACTCTTCTATTAGATACAAACATAAATATGGTTAGGTAATGCAAGCACAAATTATATCTAATTTCCCAAGGCTATAAACCTAAGTTTTTGGGCATGTGAAGTTGCCAGATTAAGAAAAATGTGAGTACAAGTTGACAAAGGGAAACACATGTGATGTTAGTGTAAAATAACCCAAGTAGAAAGAGTGAAGTGCTAGAGAACTAGCATGAGGATTTTTATGGGGTAGGGAAGGCCAAAGTAAGAGATAGAAGCATGTAAAAATTTACCAAGAGAGGCACACTTGAAATGAAGTACAACATGAAAAGGAGAGATGGAACTAAGGAGGCTAAATTGTGTGCATGTGAAACACTGCACCCATGTTGCCATAAGGAGGGTAAAGGTCACACCAAGGTGTAAATATCACAAAAGAAATATTTTATAAGATAGTTGGCACCCACCCAATAGTCAATGGGAAGTGACCATTTGAATCACCTATCACTTCATTGAATAAGCTATTAAGAGAATTTAATGACTATGACAGTGGAAGCACAAAGATACATAATAAATGAGAATGTGGTGATGTATTTTTGTGGATTTTGTAGGTTTAAAATATTTCAAGAAATATATGTGCCTCCATGCCATTACTCGTTAGCCATTGATTGCCTAGATGAAACTAGGGTATAAAGAGGTGAATGATAAACTTTAACAAGTTACAAACCTTGTGAAAATTTAAACCTAAACATAAAGTTAAACTAGAGATGAACCAAAAAATGCAATCAAAGTGAAAACCAAAGTGTCCATAGCCCCCAAGAAATAATGGTTAAGAAAAAATAGATATTACATTCCACTTTGAATTGTAAAATATTTAAGTGGAGAGGAATTATTCGAGAACAAAGTAGTAGAAATTTTATACAATGTCAAGCTTGCCATTAATGATGCTATAAGGTTGAAAACTAAATTTTTAGTCATAGACCCCACAACTATGAAGAAGTACCAAGAAAGATTAAGGGCTTTAGAAAGATCAATAGACCATGATTTAATAGTATCCAATTTAAAATGGTAAATAAATGATTAAGTTTAGGTCCACCAAATTCATAGAAGGATGTTAAGAAGGCACATATAGGAAAAGACACAACCATTGTGAAGAAGGAGGTGTAGTTGGTAGAAGGTGTTAGCATCACCATTATTGACCCAGAGGAAAGTGCAAAGCTTGCATATAGAGAGATTTAGTCCCCCCTAGAGGTTATAATGGAGGATAAATGGGTTTCCTTCACACATATGTGCATATTGAAAGATTCTAACATTCAAATATTAAGTAATATATAAGAACTCAACCAAGACTAGATGGTTGATACATGGAAGAAGACCAAGGTGGGTGTGATACTATTTAATTTCTCCATCAGACATAAGATGGAAAAAATAGTCATGACCTAATTATATGAGCTACCAAGTTTTAACAAGATAGAGGAATTGGTGTAATTCCTCCTCATTCACATCCATGATGATATATTTTATTTCATAGGAAATCACATGCAAATATTAGAGTACCTCATCAACAAAATAATAGGGTTCCCAAACATAAGAGAAAACACCTACCAAATGATGGAGGATGATGTGGAGGTGAAGAGGGTCATGAAACTCCCAGGCTATTATAAGGTAGGGTTTACATTCTCGATCAAGGACATTCAAGACCTTGTCATGAGGGAAATGACATGCCTCATTACCTCTAATATTTTCCCTAGAATCCATTGGTATAACATCATCAAGACCTACTTGTGAATCACCCACCACATGGTGTGAGGGGAAAAGTTCTAAAAATCCAAGTTCATTACGAAGGAGATTATTAAGAATGTATTGGACTGACACAAGTAACATAATACCCTTCGATGGGGGTCCATAGTGATATTGATTATTATGGAGGAGAACAGTGTGTCTAATGATGATGGTGATGATAATTTATGGGTGTTCCCACCCCATAATGACTCCCTAGTAATGAAGTATCAAGACTTTATTTTCCCACCCAACTTTTCATAAAAATACAAGACAAGGGTAAAATGGTTGTGCAATTAGTAAATTGAGGCCTTTGGGATTAAATGATGCATCCCCTAAGAGTTCCACTAACATATGGTATGAATGTAAACCTTTGTCATAATGTATAAATTTTGTATAGTGATCCTAACACTCACAAATATAAACCTATCTATTTGGCTAAAGTTACCTGATGCATCTCTTACTAAATTTTTCATAGTAGTGCTAAGGAGGATTCCTAATGTGCACCAACAAGAGATTTTAATGAAGACCATAGATAAAGAAAGGATAAGGTTGAGGTGCTAATATGTGCCCCTAAGATAAAATCACACTAAGGATAAGGAATATGACTCTGACCGAATGGACCTCCATCCCCTCTAAAGGGAAGTAATAATTAGGCACATATTGAATGTGTATTATAAGATGAAACCATGAAATAAGGGTACTAAGCCAAAAAATATGATGATCACCCCCTCCTAATTAGTGATGAAGGGAAACCAGTGCCAAAGATGTAGGAGAAGACCTCAAAAAAAGTGGGGAGAAACACTTGAGGAGGTCAAGGATCACATCAAGTTAAATATTTTCTCCAGAGAATAATATACACCTCTAGCTCCCAAGAATCACATAACCTTCATGCTAGATACCATTTCCTCTAACAAAAATTAGAAAAATAAGAAGTCTAAGAGACTAGTTATGTTCCCAAAAATAACTCTAGTAGAAATGGAAAAATAATAGACAGTTTCATCTAGGATGGAGAAAGAGATTGAAGAAGAAGGAATAGGGACTTATATCATACAGGTCAAAGAGGAAGAGAAACATAGTGCTAAGGATGCATAGGATGCCCTCTAAAGTGGCTCAAATGTCACACTTGAAGAAGCAAAGGATCTAGTGAACTCCTCATCCAACAAATGACCCTCCACACTAGATTTTCAAATAAAAGAGGATAAGAGAAGGGTGTGGAAGAAAATGGGTCTTAAGAATGAGGATATTGAAAAGGCATTGATGCTTGAAGAGAAGCATAGACTAGCCCAATAAAAATAAGAGGCCAAGTAAGATAATAAGGCCAAGGAAGATAAAAATTCCAAGAAGGTTCCCATAAGAAAATGACTAACCATTGAAGCAGCCAAGAAATTGCCTAGTAACCCTACTCAGAAGGCAAAAAAAGCTACACAAGAGGTGAAACCAAGTAGTGAAGGGGTGATTAGAGAAAAATAAGGTGTTAATAACATCTTAAAATAGAAAATGGAGACTACCTATGAACCCTAGTAGAAATAAGACAACACTAGCACCAAGGGAATTACCATAGAGGTGAACACTAACAAACCCTAGGAGGAAGAAGTGGATGGAAGGAAAATGTTTGAAGAAGAAACCCCTATAGAACAAGTAGATGAGTCCTCTGAGGAGAGAACCAAAGAAAGTGGTGGCACCAATGAAGAGGAATGAGAATAAATAGAGGAGTGCATTGTCGATAAGGATGATGTAAAACTAAGCATAAAGTAAAGGGAGTAAAAGGGATTGGATTATTATTACCTATACATATTTGATACCTTATCCCCCAAGCCACCACAAATAGGATATGCAAAAAACATTCATTTGAATTTGATAATTACATGGATGGGCCTCACTTAGAGGTACATAAAGCAGCTTTTTTGGGCACAAAAAATCTTGAGGAAGGGCATGAATCCATCATCATAAACCCTCATGCCATGAACCTAGTCTAATCATAAAATACATTGATTAGGATGTCCACTGAGGTTGCATGCCATAATATAATCAATGATGGTAGGGAAATAAAATGGAATAAACTCTATAAAAAATCCTAAGAGGAATCATAAACCACAAAATTCAAGATGTAGTAGCTATGTGAGTGTATATAGATGGTTGAACCATCCTTTATGATCAACATTGATACCTTGAACCTCTCTAATGTTGATAAGATCTATGTGCTAGTGGAGTAGAAGCTCCCAATCATGAAACTCATGTTGGTGAAAGAAGAAGAAGAATAATAATAATATCCTTGTGCTATGCTATAGAAGGATTTTATTTCTAAGCTCAGAGATTTGGAAGACCTCTTTGTAAAACTATAGGAGGGTATAAATGTAGTTGATGACATCTTCTTTAACATATAAAACTAGGCATCAGTCATAGACATATGCCTTAAGCAGATAAAGGAGGAGAAGGAGAATCTAATGGTGTAGGTGCTCTCATAAATTATAATGGAGTGTACAAAGATAATAAGGAGTGTTAATGCACTAAAAACCCAAATCAAGGAAAAATAATAGTACTTAGAAGTAATTTTACACACTCGAAAAACTAAGGAGTATGAGTAAGGCATAATCCTTAATGGGAGTATGACTAAGGCTAAGGAAAATGTAGAGGCCTTTAGGAAGGATTTGGAAAATACTAATGTGATTACACTTAGTGTGGCCTTTACCAAAATATATAGTGTTGCTAGAGAAATCAAGCTTGCCATAAAGGGATTTAAAGACTTCAATACTAAACTTAAGGAGAGCATGCCCAGGTTTTGTGCCCCAAAGACATTAACAACATATTCCAAGGATGGCCTTGAAATTTTATATGGGGTAATGTTGGGACCACTATTTTGGTAAGTATAAGGTTCATACTAGTATGACATCCACATAGATGGGAGTCATCATTTTGAGTGATGGTGAATTTTTGGAATTTTATCACCAACTTGAGGAATCAACACACACCTTGCACCAGTTGGTAGGTATCTAACCAATTTTATAATTTTTGGGTCATCTTCTAAATTGGATGATATGTGAAAATTAAATCATAAAGGGCACAAGGTGATGGATCTAGTGGTGATGATTACAAAGGCTCTAGCTTAGCACCTGACATGTAGACTCCACCATGGAAGAGACATTCCTTTAAGGCTATATAAAGAGCTCAAACCAATGAAGTAGAATGGGGTAACTTAGTGTATCAAATCTTTAGAGAATTAGAATTGGATTTTTATGCATTATAATGACTTATATTAGACTTAGGACTAGCTTGGATGACATAAAGGATCCATTTGTATAAGCCCAAGCTTGCCTATGAGCCTCTAGACCATTAAGTAGTATAAAATTAAACACATTTATTATTATGAACTCTATATTACATAAATCTTTGATTAATGGTGATAAATGTTGTATTAAATGATACTCTATCTAGTTTATATAGATCTTGAATTGTTATTTGAATGTGAAATAATTATAATGTTGTAATTTTAATATATGTATGTCATGTTCATATGATCTTTTGGTTCATGTTATTAATATCATACCTCTAATAGATGATGATGCTAGTCATAACTTGTATGAAGACTAAATATATAGATCCCATGCACCAAATGTTTCTTCTCTTACTAGAAATGTGAGCCTAGTTTGGGCACTTAATTGAAAGTAGCCCCTTGATCCTCCTAGTGCTGATATGACTCTAGAATTAGCTTAATAAAATTTTGTGCCCATATGACATTAGGAATAATCCATTTAAAGAATTGCACCTATAGACTAGTAGGCTTATCCTATAAAAGGTTTGCACCTATGGATCTATTGGAAAGCCTCTTTAAACTAACCAAGTCATATAATTAATGCCTTGTGCCATGGCACAACTAGCCCAATATGGCCCCAAGTTCTTTATTAATTATACTTTGGGTGAGTGCATAAGAACTATGACATATGTGATTTGATACCAATATAGTTGAGTATTCAAATGTTGAGCATAGAAGAAGAAATATCTAATGTTTATACTTAATTTTAAGAATTCAAGACCCAACTAAGACACCTTATGTGCTTGAATTTTATACAATACATGTTATATTATAGTGAGCTAGCACCCAATGGTCTAGACATAGTAGTACTCACCACTTTATATGGAATAATTTGTTCAATCACAAAGTTGCAATCCAAGTCTTCAAAACATCTAAGATCTAAGTTATCAATAGAGTCAATTATAAATTTTATATTTTATTCAAGTGGGGGATCTAACGTGTGAGCATGCACTATAGGTTCAAAGGGGTTAGGTGTGTCAAGAGTATTTTTAATCACTAACTTTTTTAGGAACCCAATGAATTACACACCTATCAAGTGTTGATCTTGATTCATCACTTCGTTATATCTCTCATCCTCCCATTACTATATTTCAAGGGATCCTTTACCATTCTATTCCAACTCACTATAGGTTCTCTAAGCACTTTTAGGTTCCATATCTTCCATCAATTATCATTGTTTCTTATTATAGGTATATCTTTTCAGTTATTGGGTGTTAATTTTCTCATCCTCTTCTATTGCACCTTACTTACACATCCCCTTCTCCCCCTTTTTCACTACTCGTACATGAAAGGACTTTATCCTTCAATTCATAATGTTTCAAAACCATAATCCACCATCATATTTTTTATCTTTACATTTAATTATTTCAAAAATGTGTCTCTAGGGTTACATAAAAATTGATACTTCACTTCCTCAAGGAATGAATATGTTGAGACTATGAACTGAAGTATGTAGCTATTCAGAGCTCCTTTCCACCATTTATCTAGTTCTCTAATCTAAGTAGCATCTAGGGTCTCAAGCCTCTATAGGTTCTCCTTCATCAACTCATAACACCATCCATGACTTTTTATATGCATTGAATATGGAACAAACCACCTTTACACATGCTTAGGTAACTCATAAAAAAAGATCTCATACAAAACATAATATAAGTTCTTCTGGACCCATTTTCATGGATTTTATCCTTAGCATATTGGATTATTTAGTGAAAAGTTATTTTCCACCTATTTCAGGTAGTGCTTTATTTTTTTGAGGGAAAGTCATACATCATTCTATTGCATCATTGCAACAATAAAATTCAACATGGGTCCCAACAATGAAACAAAAATCTTTTAGAAAAGAGTGTGTTAGCTCTAGTCAATTCTTAGTCTATTACAACTAAGTGAAATCATGGGATACTCCCTTTTACCCAACATTTAAATAATTGACTACATTGGCATCAATACACATAAGGAACAGGCCTTATCCACTCACCTAAAATGCAATTAAGAAGGAACTAGAGCTTGTGTTGGGTTATTTGTTCCATGACATGAGATTTTAATTAGGGTAATTGATCAATTAAATGAAATATTTAGGTATATCCATAGGTATAATCCTTTCATGGAATAAGCCTAGTGTCATATGGGTGCTTGAAGAGTCAAAAGGTTACTTTCACTCAAACTACTCATGTTATACATGTACTCAAGACAAGGGTAAGAACACTTGGCACATAATCTATACTCATTCTCTATATAGAGTTATGATGATGTCAACATTTATTATATGGAATCTATTATGTAAGTGAACCAAAGAAATTGCATGACTGATAATAACATATTTCTTATTGAAAGTAAAGCATTACCTACATTCAAATTTATTTAGTACTTCAAGAAAAACCAAGTAATCCAGATAGAGTATGTAATAGTCTTTACCATTAATCAAATTTAAAAATAGAGTATAGATTTCATAGCAGCATATAATTTCATTTCATATTACTTAATAACCCAGAGGTTCATAGATGAGCTTAGGTACTTAAAAATGGAGCCTCGATGGTTTCTATACTATTCTTAAGCCTAATGGCTTCTAAAGCAATATCTATAGAGGATTAATTTTTCCATATCTTCAGTACAATTCTTACTCTCCCTACCTCTACTTGCTTGAATTCCTTAAATAACCTTGGGGAGCATCTTTTCTAGGGTGGAAGGTGAATGTTAAATGTTGAGATAAAAATTGGTGATCATATTCATTGGCTCCATAACCTTGTGAACTATGCACTATAGTCACCACATCTCACCAATACTCGAAGATTTACTAAAAATCCAAGAGATAGTTAGTTACCTACCAGCTAGCATAATATATGTGTTGTACCCTCCATTTGGTGCCAAAATGCCACAAGGCAAACCACTACACAAAATTATTCTTTTATGGCTATGTGGATGTCATGTTGGCATGAATCCTTTACTTAATGAGTTATGAGACCAAAAAGACTTAATAGAATTATTTAAACTCAAATATTTAAATTAATGTAGCTAATATTTAAATTATACAAGTAACCACCATGGACTCATTGAAGTATAAGCCAATAATTAAAAGCCAAAAAAAAGGGTTCCCATTTTTAGTCTAAAAATGGGGTGTGTTGTGTAAATAATAAAAAATAGAATATTTTAAAAATATAAAAACATTCAAATATTTCATAAAAAATACAAAATTTAGATTGTATGCATTTACATGTTTACATTCCTTCTATTTTCCAATTATTACATATGGTATCTATACTTGTATAGCCGGTTCTATCATACATGCATTTTTCACTTGTTATCTTCGAGTGTTCATAGATTATTGTAGGGCTCAAGTAATCTATACAAATATTGATTTTATACTATCTACACAGTGGGGGAACATATATAGATACACATATTCAACATGGATACATTCACCCATTGGGGGAATTATACTACACAACTTGTAGTTTTCTAGATTATATCTTTCTATACTCCATATCAAAGATTTCACATTGATTATATCTTGATATTGATCATCCTATATTAATAGTTTTTGTTAACTATTAATACTATAAACTCAAATTATGTACATCTTTAATTATATATGAATTTGTACCATATGTTCATACATACTTTCATTTCTAGATTTCCTAGTTTAAATATGATTGTATCTCTTTGATTCTACATCTAATCAAGGGCATTTACATATGCCATTTTACTATGAATCTATGCCAATTCCTTACATTGTGTGTATGATATGTAAATATTCCCATGTCCTTGTTTGTGCCTATTTTATTATATACAAAATCATTTAAACATGTCCTTTCATGTGTCTCTAAGCCAACTTTGATTTCTCTTAAAGTATATGGACATTTGAACATGTCCTTATATGTATTACTTTATCAAACATACTGACATGTGTCTATGTTCATTGTATTATGGCCCCTTGGCTTACTTTTCATGCCGCATGTGTTTGTATGTGTTCTTTCATGTATGCATCAAGGTTATGAAACTTGTCTCTTGATTATTACATTCATATCTATTTTGTGATGCCATGAGGGAACTCATGCATCTCCCTTTCCCCTTTGGTGCCTTGATGGACATCATGCCATATCCCCCTAGGTAGTTATTTAAGTTATATTCTATATTTATTGTTCATATAAATTCTTACATTATTATATTTATCTTGAAAACCTTGTGAATTCTAGATATAACATAGATCATACATTAATAACTTAAGCTCAAATTATTTTAAATTTTAATG
Organism: Torreya grandis; assembly: GCA_037957365.1. Taxonomy (NCBI): domain Eukaryota; kingdom Viridiplantae; phylum Streptophyta; class Pinopsida; order Cupressales; family Taxaceae; genus Torreya; species Torreya grandis. The sequence continues at coordinate 106,160 of JARHVA010001544.1, read as the reverse complement.
TCATGTATACACATTATATTGAATTTCTCATGCATATATCATATATTCTCAATATAACACACATGATGTATAGATTTTATTTTGAGGATATTTGTTGCATACATTAAAAAATCCCCTTAAAAGAGGTCAAATTCATAAGGGTTTATCAAAGAGATCAGGCCCTCCTTATGAACTCAAAACATAGTTTTAAACATGTAGACATAGAATACATATCTCAAATTTAGGACAACACAGTGAAAAATAGTCGCATATAGATTAGTCTTAGTTTTATATATAAATAATATAGTTAGTCAATATCATGGCACAGAGGAAATTAGCATAGTGTTATATTGACAATTGGACTATGATACTATCTAGTAGCCCTAGAAATAGAAAATTCTAGAATTTTAGAAAGGTACAATAGTTATAGTTTAGATTTATATAATCTTAGTCATATATTATCAAATAGGTTTAGTATATACTCAATTTTCACATAGATTACATATGTTTTACTTAGATTGGGGGTATCATGTGTGACATGATCTCTCTAAATTTTGTTTAGATAATCAACCATAGATTATTGTGACTCGGTCTAGAATCCATATAGATAGATAATAAATTTAAGGCATGTGTGGAAAAATTATTCCCATATGTTCATTTTGACACCAATACTTTTATATGAAATGGTAGATCCATTCCATTCTCCACATTGTTACTCTAAATACAATTTTTACCAATTTCACATCATATTGGTGCCTTATTCTATCTATAATGGTTGGAATTTTTGAATAGTCCTTGAGATGCATTCTTGAGTGCTCAAGTACCCACTAATCCATTTTTCATTTAAAAGTTTCTAAATTTCTCTAGATCCATCCTATATGATTTTAGTTACATCACACAATTTCAGTTTCATTGAATAAATTAAGTTTCAGATGCATCTATTAAACATAGGTAGGTAATGATGGAGTTATAAACTAATTGAATTATTGAGCAACATATATAGGAGGGTTGGGAAAGTAATTAATACAATCCAAGATATTCATAGATTATAATCCATATAGTATGGGTGGTAAATGATGTATTCAAGGATAGTTTGAGTTATTGAGTCACCCACACGTGTGTACAAGCCATCATCTTAGTTGAAGTTATTCACCATTTTATCACCATATACATGCACACACAATATTTCACTTGGTTTTAGCATTAGTTTGCATACCCAACAAGGTGTACTCATTCCTTTCCTCTTTCTCTTATCTCTTTACTCAATTGTGTCTTCAATTTTGATGTTTATTAAGTAAATATTAATTCATTCATGTTTCATTTATAAGACATGCAATAGAGCACACTTCATAGACTCAGATCCATATTCATGGGCTTTACCTCATAGGTTGTCCAAGTACATCTCTTTTATTTTATCCTAGTCATTTCACTTTACTACATTTTTATAATAAAGGAGGGGGAAATGTAGTCATATAAAATGTCATTTTAGTGCAATGAGTGTCACTTAATACTACCTTATCCTAGCTTAGACCTAAACCTATTTTAGGTCCTATCTTAATCATTTTATATCTTTTGTGTGAGTCCTACCCATTCTTAGATATACTAAAATTATCACTAATCCACTTCATAAGAACCCATATCTAATTTTTTCCCATTCCTACCACCTGAACATTAGCGTAGTGATTTAGACTATAACACATTGTGTTATTGACCAAAGGATATTGTTAATATATCCTTGATAATTTCTCCCCCGATGGATATATTTTTGTTTCTCTAATAATCCTTAGGGTTGGCCTAGAAATATTTAACATCTTGACAATCACTAAAATGCTATATATATAGACCACTTCAATCACTTATTCACTAGATGGAAATTAGATGTAAATACTCATAAATAAACTAAAAAATAGTTGTATAAATCAAGTTTTATTGTTCCCTATTCTACCCTACTTCCATACACATCCATATACATCATCATAGAGCTTATATTACTCAAATTTACAATCTCAAGCCACAATCAAAGCACTCAAACCAACACTCATAGTATCATTCAATTACACTTTCACCAGTGCTTAGATTAGAATAATTACATTAGGATTTATCCCCTTTCAATGTATTGGTATGTAGTAAATGCTTAACACATGGGTTTTTGAGGTCATAGATAACCTACACTAATAATTTCACTCTTTTTCTATGTGTTCTCCTTAAATACCCTAATAAACATGGAGGCCTATGGTTTGGCGTTAAAATATATCAAAAAAGGAACATATAATGAACTATCATTCATGCACATAGGCACAAACTCCCTAGAACTAGTGAAGGTTCACCTAGAAGTTCATTATCCCTAATTATGAAAGGACACTATCATGACATAGAGGACACTAGAATGGTGTTCTATATATATAGGACCACACTATTATCTATGAGTATTTTTTACTCTTATTTATTGTTCATGACATCTTGCATAATCCTTGTGCTAGTTTTCACCATCTCACTTGTCAATCTTAGTCAATTCCTAGCTAAGTACATCTCTTGTAATTAATTTTATATTTATAAAATAATTCGTTAAATTAATTATTGTAAAAATTAGTTGCTATTAATATCATTATATTTATTCCCTAATTTATTATTTCATAACTTTAGTAACCTAGGATTTTACATTCAATAATCCCCTTAAAAGTTAAATCAATTCGTTATACAGATTCAAATAAGGATGGTAACATTCAAATTTGTATGTTTAGTTTAGGCTATATTTTATCCCTTAGTTCAAGTATGATTAGTAGGTGAAGCAAGAATAAGAATACTATTTATTTATATTCAATAGAGTCATAATACAAAGTATTTGTTAATGTTTCCACTGAGGCTATGTATCTTTAGGTGATTGTCACTAAGTTTGGAATCAAATTTTGATGACTAGTAATCATCTTCTATAACAACTAAAACATAATCCATATCTTCAAGAATATAGTCCTCCATCAATGGACCAATAATATTTATATTCACTTGCATTTCATTAAGGGTCTCATCCATGATTAGTTCATTAATCTTTGCTACATATATACAATGGAATAAATTTCTAATATATTCACCAAATAATTCACTTACAAAAAGTATATTCATTTATAGGCTCTTCTTGGGTTTTGAGTAGATCCATCATCTTCCTCTTCTAGGGGATCATATATATGTACTTGGGTACCTCATTAGGCCTTTTTTCCACTATCTAATTATTCTAACCACAAAAGCTATGCTTAAAGGGGGAGTTAGTGTAGGTTTTTTCCCACTATGTGGTTTTGCCTACATGGTCTAGTTAGCTTGATTAGGTTTAATAAATTACATTGGGCAAAATAGTCCCACATGTATGAGTATGTTGGGACATCTATTTTCCATATATATATATACATATATATATATATATATATATAAATATATATATATATATACACATATATATATATACATATATATATATATATATATATACATATATATATACATATAGATATATATATACATATATATATATATATATATATATATACATATATATATATATATATATACATACACACACACACACACACACACACACACACACACACACACATATAACCTTGATATGTACTTTTTAGCTAGTGCTTATTAATGTAGTTTTATTATTGTTAAGAAAAGCTTCTTCCTTTAAATTATTCTTTAGATTTAACTAATCGATATAGGTTTTCTCTACACATTAGATCTTATCTAGTATATCTTTGATTATGGCCCAATATTATTAGTAATTCTTGTGGCTTTGTTAAATATGGATGAATATAAAACTCCTTGACAAGTTCTACATGAAATGAAATATTAAATAGTGTGAGTATGTCTTATTATAAATCTATATGTTCAACAATATTTGTGCATAATCTCTTTAATTTTGTATCAGTGGTATCAGAGTGTGTTTTATCCTCTACATAATGAACTTGTAAAATATATTAAGTGGAATTACCATATCCTATATTAATTCCCTAAATACATTAGTCATACATGTAATTAAATGAAAAATTTTATATAGTGTTTAATAATGTTAATATTTTATTATTATATGTTTAAATTCTATATATGCACTTTGTAAACATCTTAATGGTTCTTTCATTGAATTGAATGTCTTATTTGTGCATAATTTACCACATGATCTCCATATAGCTTTGATATTTTCATTGTTCTAAATTTCCAATAGTCATCCTCATTAGAATTTGAGGAGATAATAAAATTAATTATTGTAGCATTATTGATCAATGTGCATTTTTTCATGTAGATCTATCTTGGAAAAGCATTGACATCATAAACAAGAACAATTTCCCTAAATATTTTCCAAGTCCTAGTGAATAGTAGACATATTTGTGCATCTTTCACAACTCACTATGTTTACGGACTTATTATATTTATGTTATAGTTTAACTAATTTTTATGTCCTAATTAGCTCTTTTGTTGAATAGAAGAGGGACACATGGTGATAAATGTAGGATTCATAGGGATAAAGTTGAAAATCATAGTGTAATATCATTTCATTGAGCATTAAATCTCAAAAGTCATATGTTACATTGGTCAAATACATTATACCTATATTAGTTTCCTCACATTTTGTATATAGTTGAGAACCTTAAAAGCATTGTGTTTGTATCTCTACTAATTATACTTGTTACACCTTATCTCTTATACTCCTAAAAAATCATTCCACTCTATGTTAAATCCAATCCCAAGCTTGACATTTGCCTACATGCAAGCATCCAAATGTAATAGGTTGTTCATAGCCTTTGATTTTTGCATTGTCCACAAATCTTGCATTAACATAAACGTTGTATTGAATTATTGGATTCTTCAAAACCAATTTTGCATTAAAATATTTCAACTTAGATTCTTGGAACATGTCACCAAGACCATGGCATATCACATAAAAAGATGTGTTCATTATTTTAAAATAAAAGGGTAATTTATTTAAGCTAATATATATATATATATATATATATATATATATATATATATAGAAAGAGAGAGAGAGAATTAGTATTAAAATGGTCAATAGCCTACAAGGTTACAATTATTTTGTTAAAAATTTATACCTCACCTTGGTTAGGAGATTAAATACCAAAGTCCCTTAATTTGATAAAAAATTTTAGGAGGTATAATTTTATCTATAAGAAAAGACATTTGTGTCATTTTTAAAAGTCAAACATTTATCCATTATAAAGGAGGGGTGCATCTTCAGTTGAATCTAACACCCATTAAAATTGTTCTAATTACGGGGGGTTATAATTACTATAGAGACAATCAATGCTTATAGATAAATTAAAAAAACTATCAGAGCACGTCATGACTGGTCTAGTTAAGTAAGCTAAGTATATAGGAAGATAGAGGTAATAGATGTTAGAGGACATACATTGTTTCTTGTTAGTCACCAAAGATGAGTTTTCCTTGTTAGTTAGTGGCATATTAGTTTGTATTTTGCTTATTTTTGTATGTTTTGTTGAATAAACCTTTATAGTAACACTTGTGAAAAATATCATACTATAAAATAAGATTGATTATTAAAGGTAAAAGTAGGATTTTGAGTTATACTCAATGTGGATAATTCTAGTATTTTTGAATCTTAGTAATTCAAAAATTTGATTCTAAAATGTGGTCTAGGAACCAATTAATTTAAATATGGAATCACACCTATTGGAGTAGTACCTCTTTTGTGAAAATTTTTAAAAAATAGCTTTTGTAGCATGTGATTATTTCCCCATATTTGCACTAAGGGGGTAATTATATAAAAATCATGTTTTAGTTCTCACATGAGTGATATAATATATTTATTTTATTTTTCATATTGTTAGTGAGTGGTTAGAACCTATTCTATAGATTAGTGATTGTGAGATATTCTAGGAGGTTGAGATATTTGTGGAGATATGTTGGTTAGGTGAGTCTCCTTATTTATAGGAGATACATTCCTATATGTGTGTAAGATTTCATTTTTTAATATATAGAATGAAATGTCAAATAGTGTGAGTATATTTTATTACAACTCTTTATTTTTGGCTCTATTTGTTCATAAGATAATTGATTTTATATGAATTTAAACAAGGTGTACCTCAATGATGATTTTCCATTACCAAACATTGATATGATTGTGGATTATAATATTGGTTATGAAATGTTATCATTTATGGATGTTTTTTTGGGATACAATCAAATCAAGACAAATCTCATAGATCAATAAAAAAAACATAATTTATCACACCTTGTGGAACATTATATTATGTAGTCATGCCCTTCGAATTAAAGAATGTAGGGTCTATTTACCAAATAGCTATGAGACACATATTCCATGATTATATACACAATAATGTCAAATATTATGTAGATGACATGATTTAAATATCAAAACATTGATGGGATCTTGCTATATATTTATGATAAATATTTGAGAGACTAAAGAAATTAAAAGTCTATTTAAATCCAAAGAAGTGCATATTTAGAGTTATATCAGGAAATTTACTTAGATATATAATATCTTAGAGAGGATTTTAAGTAGATCCCCAAAAGATCAATATAGATCATAGATATGCCTCCTCTAATAGGGTTGAATCAATTACATTCCCTATAGGTAAATATTGAAGCAAGAAGGTGTTTTTTAGATCAATTGGTTGATGTTTTAACCTTTTGGGGTTTATATATGCAAATCCTATGTTTTATTAAAGGTTTGAGTAGTCTAAATTAGTGAAATAATATGAAATAAATAAACACTATTTTTTTACACATTTTGACTTGATTTTACTTTCTAAAAATAGTAATAAATATGTGAAAATAAAGACTTATTTGGAAAACACCTAATGTAGAAGATTTGAGTGCTAAAAATTGAGATATGAATAGGTCTAAGTATCATCAAATAGATACCTATATTATATCCACTTCTAGATTGTATCACCACACTTGGAAATTAACACCATGTGGCTTTAGTGTCCTAAAAATGGCACTAGTGTCCTCTGTGTAGGACTGTTCTTAAATTTTGGGTGCACCTACACCTATGTTTTAATGTTTTATTCCTACAAACATGAATTATATAACTTTGTATTATGAATGTAATAATCTTTTTATGAAAAAAACCTAATCCTCTTTGCAAGTAAGGCATGAGATGAAAATGTGTGTTCATTAGTAGGATAGGATGGACATCATCAACACCTTGCTATGAATAGAGTTGTCTACATACTAATACTTTTAGGATGGATCAAGCCTGATGTATTTCTCCCCATATAAGTTTTAGTACAAGTGCAAGTAATTCTATAATAATATTGGTCTTGAATGCCTTGAGTGTGCTTGAGATTGGAAATATGGAAATCTGAGCTTAAGGTAGATGTAGATGGTAGTATGTATAAGTAAGGTAGAATAAGTATTAATAACCTTGATTTTTCTCAACTTGTTTAATGTTTGAATAGGTATTTTTCATATAATTTCCATATAGTGGATACAAATCTAAAATTCATGTATTTATAGTATTTTGTAGCTTGTGTGGATAATAAAAGATGCTTAGGCCAACCTTAGGTGGGTTTTAATTTTGAAAATATATCCATTCAATAAAGTTAAGGTAAAGGACATTAACACCATTTTGGGGAGATTATATCTATGTGTATGTAGTGTCCTTAATGTGTCTCTAATGTCTAAATGGTAGGCTTCTAGGTATGAAGGGCCAGGGTTTAGGAATGAAATTTTGATATTGTGCTTTAGATGATTAGGGATGCCTATGGTATGTACAAAGCATGTAAAAGTGTGATAGATGGATATAGGGATAAGATAGGGATAGGTTGTCTTAAGTACAAATATTATCACTCAAATACCACTTTTAGGTGATTATAGATGATAAGACATAATCTTTCATGCAATTATTAAGTAAAGATACATAATTTGAATGGGATGCTAACTATAAATAGAATTTTGTTGAAATTTAAGAATATATACTCAATCCACCTATTATCATGCCACTAATATCAAATAGGTCACTAATGTTTAGCATCTCATCTACAAATCATACACTAGGAAATTTAGTCACACAATATGATGATGATCATAGAGAACACATCATTTACTATATCAATCATACATTATTAGATTATGAGAAAAATTTCAATGCAATGGAAAAATAATTTTTAGCCTTTGTCCTCACAACACTAAAATTATGAAATTATATGATTAATAATGAAACATAAGTTATCATAAAAGTATATCCACTCAAGTTTCTCATGTATAAGTCACGGTTATTAGGACACATTGCCAAATGGGTAATGTTACTCATGGAATTTGGCTTAAAATTCATATATTAAAAATTAGTAAAAGGTAAATTTATTTTAAATCACATTATTGTAGATCTATTATTGGATACATCACCAATTAATGATGATTTTCATGATGACTTCACTACATATCACATTAAAAATGACACGTGGATCATGTACTTCAACGGATCAAAATTTGTCATGGGTGATTGAGTGGGAAGGTTTTTCATTACTACTCAAGGTCAAAAATTTAAATTTACATTTAATTTGATATTTTCATGTAAAAAAATATTCCAAAATATGAGGATTAAATACTAGGTTTATTTAATGCATGCAAGTTTTTAATATTTTTTTTCAAAATATATGGAGACTCTAAACTAGTAGGTAATCAAGTTCTATATATTTATCAAACCAAATAATCATGGTTAATCTCATAAAAATAAATGATAAAACCATTAATATTGCATTTCAAAACATTTTCAATCGAAATCACACCCCACAAGGACAATAGACATGATGATGCAATGGAAATTATTGATTCCATGATTCTTATTGACATCAATGATGAACATATGATTTTTAATACCCATAATTTAAGAAACTTTTCAATTATGGAAATGACTTTAGATGCTCTAGAAACCTTGGAAATTACTTACAATGTAGTAAATACATAATGGTATAGTGATATATATATAATTTATTATATTGGGTAGTTATTGCATAAAATGGTAACACAATGATAAACATAAATGACAACGTGAAAAAAATTCTTACGTTCTAATTGGAAGGTATTTATTTATAAGGTCATTTTATGGGTATTTACTTCAAGGTATTAGGCATGAAGAATCTAAAATAGTCTTACTTTTACATGATAGTGAATACAAAGGTCATCTTAGCTAAAAATCAATGTCCTAAAATTTATTATGACAAGGGTAATATTGGCATACCATGGAAGACAAAAGTCATGAATATACAAAAATATACTCACAATGTCAAAATAATGGTAATATAAATCATGTTATGTCACACGAATTGAAACCCATTGTTTCACCTTGGCCATTTCCATTTGGGGATTTGATTTAATTGGAAAGATAAAATCCAAAATCATTATAAAGTCACAAGTTCATTTTTACATCCACAAAATATTTTACAAAATGGGATGAGGCCATAACTTTACAATCTATTGTAGTAGAGGACATTTGTCACTGATTGATGACACATATTATTTTATGGTTTGGATTTCCATCAATAATTGTATAAAATAATGGATCATATTTTAAAAATGAAATAGTTAAGTGATTTTGTGCTAAATTTATGATCCATCACACTTTATCTACTCCATACTACCCGTAAGGAAATGGGCAAGTAAAAGTAAAAAATAAGAAAAATGTCAAAATATTAATCAAAATAGTTTCAAAACATTGGCATGGAATAACATAATTAGGTTATCTATGTAATTTAGACATACCACAAAAGTGTGTATACACCAATGAAGGCCACATTGTGCTCTCTTTTTTACATAATATGTAACACCATCATGTGAAGCTTTTAACCCTGATCAATCATTTAGCTTTCCATTATGTTTGATGCATCTTGAATTCTTTTTACTCATATTTTGTGTGTGATGCCTTGGTCATCATGAACAATGTCTTCTAGTTTTTATTGATTGGGTATAATATGTACCTCAATGATTTTGGATGCATTGGGTCATGAACCCAAGATAAAAAAAATTAGATTAAAAGACATTTATTGTCCTCAATTCACTATATGTCATGGTTGACTTGCCTTTATTGATTTTTTTTTAATTAAATATCATCCATTTAGCTTTATCTTTCTAATTATAGTTTAATTCATTTTAGGATGCAAAAACATTAGAGAAAACATATGTATTTACTAGCATACTTTTATATTTTTTTGACAATTTACTTAAAATTTCACCGTGATTATGTTATAATTAAACTAATTATAATAAATTATGAACATACCATAAAATTTAGGTCTTGATTAGACCTATTGGTTTGGTTAGTTATAGACAATAGTTATGTAGTCAAAATTTACATTCAAATGTTGTTCTAATAATTGATAAAAGAAAACATTTAAATACATTATTTTAACATTTAAACTTCAATTAGAAAATTTTTAACCTTTTTTAAAACCTTGAAGTATTTATTAAGATGTTAGTTTGGTAGTAATACCTAGAGTATGTCTATATAGACTAAGTTTTATATGGTTATCCCTTCGATATGTAGATCATGGTGATTCATTTTATTAGAATAGATGATGTAGTATACTATTTGGTCATCAAAATAACATAGATGGCCTAGGTAAAGCATTTCCAAAATATTTAGTGAGGATGGTTAAGGTGTTTAAACTCATTAGTTATACCATGGTGAAAGAAAATAATTATAGATCAAATAAGACTATCATGCCTTAATTTTTTTATCCATATAATTAATTCTTCCAACCATAAAAATTATCTCTTCACCCTACTATGCCATCTTGGAAGGAAAGTTAACAAGTCGATTTATTACTCCCCACCTTACATCCCCAAATAAGGTTTTTTTCTCCTACAATAAATTGAATACAATAGTGGGAAATTAAAACCATGGTTATAAGTTTTCATGTTGGTCAAAGGGATGTAATAGGTAAGGAAGGACATATTTTTAAGGAGGATGACTATGTGTTTGTTTAAGGGTAGAAGATAGAACCACATTAGGATGCTTTTAGTTTTTTAAAATTCCAATTCTTAAACTAGCGGAGGTAGAAGGATGGATACACCTACTATTTATAGGATGCCCTTTTCAGATAACCAACAAATAAAGAAGTATTATTAGTAAATAATAGGTTAGAGTTTATAAAAAAAGTTGTGTTTGTTATGGGACTATGTCTCAAATATTTAAACCACATTTAATTTGATATTATTACATATTATTGATAGTGGTTACTCTTTTAAAAAAACATGTGTTTTTAACTCATGGATTTCACTAATTAATTTAAAACCATTTTAGAATATATTTCAATGAATTAACTATGTTTTTAGTCATAAAAATGTGCCATATTTATTTTGAACACATTATTTTACCCATTATAATATGTTACCACTCTTGGACTATGCCATACTTTATAATTGTGTTATACCTCCTCATAAAAATGTAACACCTTCATTAATTTTGACTTCTTTATTTTTGAATTATTCTTTAAAAATCATATTCAATCCATATGATGAAAGCTTTACTATAGTCACAATATAGACTTCTAGTTTGTGTGAATTTGCCTTAATGTATAATAAGGCATCCTAAATATTATCCTAAATAAAGTATTAACTAATTAAAGTGCATGACCTTTAGCCTGAATAAGGAGTCAATGATTAAATTTCAGCTTGTATACAATGTTATAAAGCTATACTCATTTTAATTATAATTTAAACTTGTTATCACTAGTAGATTAGTACAAAGCATTAGTTCAAAATTCTTAAAACTATATGATTTTTTATGCATCCAAATTCACTTGATTCATTTAATGTTATTATTATTCCTATTAGTCAATATTAATTTTTCTTATCTAATTTATCCCTTTGAATCCCACTAATTTATCCTATTCTTAATCATTTATATAGCATACCCCCTTCATTCCTCTTCATTCATTAACCTTATTCTTATCCCATTTATTCATTCATTTCTCTAATCATTTCTTTATCTTATCATGATAACTATTTATCTATTATTTGGGAATTTTAAATTCCCATGACCTACCTACCCACCTAAATTAGCCTACTCCTAGGCTTTCCTACACCCATAGTCCATAATCATCCACCTAATCCCTATATAATCTCCTATCTAATCATAATGAATCCCTAAGATGATTCTAGAATTAGAAAATTATAGAATCCTCTCTATTCTCACCCTTCCTCTCTAGAAGCCTTTAAATCTAGAGGCTTCCAAGGAATTTTAAATTCATTTTAATTCTCCACCCTAGATCTCAATGATCCAACTTTGAATTTTAACCATTGATCCTTCCCTCCTTTCACCATTTAAATCCATCCACCACCATGTCCAATCCATCTAATGAATTCATAAAATCTCCATGTAAAATTAGTTCCTGAATCAATCATCAAAATCCTTCATCATGTCATCATAATGTTGAAAATTTGAGTCAATTAGTAGTCAAAACCATCCATTAGAAACATCCTAGAAGGAGGATATATGAAATAAAGAATTTAGTAGGATTTATCCTATCTTGTGATTCTGATTTGTTTCCACAATCCTTCCTAATAGGTAGTTTAGTGATTTAAGTTAAAATTCCATGATCATGTGATATAATCAAATAGATAAACATTTAGTCTACATTTTGGTGACCATTTTGGGAGCTTGATCCTATTTATGACTAAGTTTGTTGGAAGTGTTTTTTCAAGCTTTCAAGATTAGTTTATGGAAGAAAAAACTCAAACCTTTGAAATTTTCCATGTATAGGTGAAATCTGTGATATTACACTATTATTCATGACATTCTAGTCATGGTTTTATCCTCATAAGTCATGATTTTATGTTGACCATTTAACTTAACTGATGACTATCTCCTCTAACCATGTAGGATTTTTCCTTTCAATAATATTGATAATCATGAATTATGACTTTGTCTTAGAGTCATTATTTTGTCTAACAAGTAGTGAGTTTACAGAAATCATTAGTGGTTTGTCTTTAGGTTCATCACAAAATTGATATATCATGAATTATGGTTTTACCCTGTTGACTTGTGGTTTTGTAGTTTTGATAAAAATCCCAATATCTTACCATTATCCTCTTATCTACAGGGTTTTATTCTAACTCATTCTATTTTGAAGGGACCAATATTCATCTCAAGCATTATATAGCCCTATTTTTGCATTATATTTACATCATTTAGGTCTTAAGAGGAAATTTGGGATAACTACATTCTCATAACAATGATTTTCTCACTGTGAGTTTTAATTGTGTGGTTTATAGTGTGTAGTAGGAAAGAGAACATGGATAGGGAAGATCATCTCTAGGAAAAACCAAACATAGCCCTTTAACCTCTTTCCATCATCATCAAAACCATAGATACTAAAATTTTGAGAATAATGGCTTTGTCCTATACATTAATAATTTTGTCTTGAGATTATTAAATTTTTCTTTCTACCATTTTGTAATTTTATTCATCTTGAAAATTATATTTGAAAATTCTATAGGGAAGATTGAGGACCAAATCTAACTAAAATCACTCTTTTAACATTTTGGAGTCTTCCCATTTTTTATAAATATTTCATCTTAATATCCTTTTTATATAATAATTTCGATGCATCATAAATTTTTAATCTATCTATAAATAAACATATTTGGAATCTAAACCATATATCTTAATCTGTTTAGACATCTGTTCTAATCATATGTCAAAATTTTAAGGTTTTGTAGTTTATAACAAAACCACTAATATCAATTTTTAGTAAATAGTTATTCTATCATTTGTAGTAAAAATTTTGTGTATTTAATCATGGTTTTTTAGGTAACCATCATAGTCAACTAAATATTGAAAAATCATAACTCATAATCTATGATTTTATCTTGGAGTTCTTGTTTTACACCTTTTGGTTATGATTTTTTAGTGTAGTTGTGATTTTTCATTTAGTTTTATCCCTTTTAAGTGAGTTTTTTGGATTGTTTTTAGTGAATTTTGAGTCATTTTAGGTGTTTCACAAGGCCCAAATTTTCCTACCTATTTTTATCTTGAGGACTACTTATTTGTATCTTGAGGGCTATGGTCAGTGTATGCTCTCTCCCTTGCATCCTAGAAACAATTCTAGGGGGATCAAAAACTAAATATAAACCCCATTCCCTTTTTATTTTTATAGGGTGATAGTGATCAATATTTCATCACTATGCACTAGTCCAAACTTTATGTTCTGATGGAGTTTAAAAATTAGGAGAGTTGTCATTCAACACCAAAGTAGAATTACTCATATCATAAAGGGTTCCATAGAGTGAGGTAAATTTAAGATCTAATATACAAGGCATTTAGATATTATCCTATATGGACTTGGGCCCGATTTCATATTTTTGTATACCTAAGACACACCTATAAATCCCATGTAAACCTAGCATAAGATCCTTCGACCATAACAGACATACTGTTGTCAAAGTCAGTATCAAATCCTTAGTAAACATCATGTACAAATGGGGTCAAGAAGGCTAGGTATGTTTCATAGTGGGTCACCAGCCTACAACCTCACCCATGAATCCATTTGATGGTACACACATTAAGATACACTCCCTTCAATTTACTAATCATAGGTTTGTGTCTTTCTTTATTTGGTGTGTGTTATGCTAAACCAGTGTTGTTTTTGAGATAATTCAACCTTTCTACCAAAATTTTACACACCTATATAGGTCTTAAGAAAACTTATCTTGTATATTCTTACCTCATTGTCATCCTTTTATAAATATCATCTTTATCATCATTCTATTGTACATATTATCTTTATAGATATTGTATTTTTTCTATCCCATCTTATCTTGTCTTCATCTCACCTTAGTCTAGTCATCCTCACCCCATCACTCACATAACCTAAACATTATCTTGTATATCCTCATTTTTCCCTCTTGTACTTATTGTTTTACATCCTTTTATCCACTCCTATCACTAAAATTACTCATCATTAGTAACACCCCCATAATCAACATCTTATCTTGTACATCCTTGACATCATATTATACATATTTTATTTGCCTTACTCTCATCCTATTATAACCCTATCCACCCATCATTGATCATTCCCCCATCACTTACATATCCTAATCACATATGGTCTTGTCATCCACATCTTATCCTAGGTATACATCTTATCCTAATCAACACTTTTTATTGAATTTGACTTAGCCTAGTCACCTCATCACCCATCTAATCTAATCTCATCATATCTTGTCCTAGCTATATTTTTAGGTC
Source organism: Torreya grandis (assembly GCA_037957365.1). Lineage (NCBI taxonomy): Eukaryota > Viridiplantae > Streptophyta > Pinopsida > Cupressales > Taxaceae > Torreya > Torreya grandis. The sequence goes on along the minus strand of JARHVA010001544.1, from coordinate 90,937 downwards.
ACATCCATGTCTAAACCATCCCCCTCTTACTTACACTACCCCATCATCACTTCATCATCACCTATCATACTTATCCTTGTCCATTATCTTATCACCTTCATCACATAATCCTACCCTATCCCATCTTAAAAAAAATCCATCCAAGGATTGAGCTATAGTATCCTATCATCCTAAGTCCACAACACTTATCACTTGGTTAGGTCTCATACCTAGTCAATATTTTTATAATATCTTATCACTTTGACAATATCAATATATAAAACACATGTTGTAGTTTAATAGGGGTTTTAATTCATTTATTCATGGGGTTAAGGAATATTTCAATTATTCAAGTCAATTATGGAATTATTACTATTACGCAGAAATGTAACATATCCCCATAGCTCTCAACATTTATCACTCAATTGCATTATCATAGATTCACATAAGGTGCAAGCCTTATGCACTCAAAAAAATCACATTAAAGAAATAAATTATGCCCATATTGGTCTAGTTGTATTTTGGCACAATTCATGATATATAAGACTTGGTCATTTAATGAAGACTTGTGGAAGATTCATTAGTACAAGCCATTTTTAGGTAGAGTCTAATGATATGTAAGTACAAAGCCTATTTGGGGAACTATTTTTGGCCATAGGGGTACAAGATTATATTGTGTTGGTTTTATTGTTTTTAGGGTGCAAGCCTTTGTTCCTCTAAGGTCAACATCATTTGGTGCTTTGAGGGGTCAATGGAATGTTTTAGATCAAGTTCATACTAGGCTCATACTTCATGTAGGGATATAATTATTGGGCATGGTTTATTATCTAGACTTAGGATAATTAGAAAGTTATGTTGACATAATCATTTGACATAGGGGCACCATTAATGACCTCGACAAAAAATTCACTTAACAAAACATTCATATATTAAAATTACATTGTTATAACTATTAATGGTAACTACTCAATTTAACAAAGAAATGAAAGACATTTAATCAAAGGAAAATATGTATCAAGGAAACCATTATTATTCATTTAATTAAATATTCAAATACAAAGTATAGTTTATATTATAGAAAATAGAGTACATAAGGTAGAGTACAAGCTTTACTAACTAATTATCTACCTAGGGGATCACAGACAAGCTTGGGCTTATACAAAATAGAGCCGTAGTGTCATCTATGCTAAATACTATGTTAATGGAATCCATATCAAGAGTCAATTATATAGAGATTAACTACATTAGTTCACCTCTCTCTATCTCAATAGACCAAGATTAACTTTATAGTAGATAGGAGTATCTTCATGCTAGGGTGGAGGGTGTAAATCGGGTGTTAAACTAGAGCCTTGGTTGATTATTCTATAAATTCCATCATCTTGAACCCTTTATAATATAGTCACCACATGCATCCACTCAAGAATATTCCCTAAAAAATTGGTCATCATTTAACTACCTTCTATATAGCGATAGGTCTATGATGATTCTTCTAGCTGGTGTAAAAGATACCAAAATGGTAATCATGCCAAGTGATTTCCTCATTACAAGATATTTGTTAAGTTGGTTTGGATAAATACTTATCTGAAATAGGGTCCCAACATTACCCCATAAAAAATTTATAGTCCACCCTCAAACTATTCTTTCAAATCTTTTAACATGTAGAATTTAGGTGCACTTTCCTTCAACTTGACATAAAAGTCCTCAAAGCCCTTGATAGCAATCTTGAGTTCCTTAGTAGAGATAATATCTCCATAAAATTGGAACTAAGTGTGAGTACAACTATCTTATCTAACTCCTTTTTGAAGGCATTGATATTTTACTTAGATTTTATCACTCATTTATCTAGGATTTCCCCTTATTCGTAGGCCTTGGTTTGCAAGGTGTAAAAGAGTGCTTACATGTTTTGTTCCTTGTATTTAATATATGTGTTTAAGGCATTAAAATTACCCATTATCTAGGTGTACTCAAACTTGCTTTCAGTGTATACCTACACCATCATCTCCTTTTTCTTCCCCTTTACCTATTTTAGGCATGCATCTATGACTAATTTTTTGTTACAGAAGTTGTAGAAGATGGTATCAACTACATTTATACCCTCTTGAAGTTTTATGAAGATTTTTTCTACCTCTTCAATATTTGCATCTATCTCCCTTTTTAGTGTGGTGCATGGGTCCTCCTCTTTTTATTTCACTATTTTTGCCTTCAACCTTAGGACCATTTGCTTCATTAACATGCATACCTTGTTAACCTCTAAGAGGTTCAATATGTCAAAGCCATAAAAGAGGGATGGCTTGGATATATCTATCCATATATATAGTTACTACAACTTATAATTCATGGCCTTAACTTCATCATCTATATCTAAAGAAATTTTATTCCACTTTAAATCCCTAACATCATTGATGATATTCTTCCACACAACTTTAGAGGCCATCTACATGAGTGGATTTGCTAACCTAACTGGGTTCATGGCATAGGGATTTATGATAAGGGCATCACGCCTTTCTTCCATTTTAACCATGCCTAATATGGTCTTTTATGGCACCTCAAAATGAGTCTTATCTATATAGCTATAAAATATAAATGACAAATGTTGGTGCATCCTAGTTGTGGTAGTTCTGGGGGGCATATATTAAAACATGTAGAAATATTCATAGGTCTACCCCTTCTACATAGTTTATCTTAGGATCAAATCCATGCCTTCTTCTTACATGAGGGCCAAATCAATTTTTATTCCTCCTCTTCATCTGTACTACTATTCTCTTCAGTGCTTTATTCTAAGGTTTCTTCTTCCTAATCATGTAGGAGATCTTCTTCAAAACATGTCCCTTTTATTTACTTATTTTACGTTAGTGTTATCTTCAACCTCCTCCTAATTTTATTGGGTCTCTATGATACTCTTTATTTTCTACTTTTCCAAGGCACCAACATTTCCTTCCTTTTCTTTAGGTGCCCCTTCACTACTTTGGTGAAAATATAGTGTAACTTGGTCTATTGTGTTGGTGGAGGCACTAAGCACCTTTTTTTATGCTTCCTTAGTAGGTTCTACACTTTTGACAACCTCTTTCTCTTCCTTCTCTTTCTTGGTCTTTTCCTCCTAGGCCTTCTTATTTTTCTTTGCCTTCCTCTTCTTTACTAGAGCTAAGGTATTTTCTTCCTTGATCATCCTTTCCTTGACCTCAACCTTCTCAATCTCTTCCTATGTCATGTATTTTTCATTCATGGCCCTCATCTTTTTCTCCATCACCAACACCATCTCTATTTATTCCTTGTTTTGGCCCATTTTACTCCATAAGCTTCTCTTTTCCTCCTTAGTTTATGGAGGCTATGTGAAGGGATATTTTAATGAGGTTCTAGGTGGCTTTCTTGACTCTCTAAGAATGATAATAATGTCACCTCAGAGGTACTTTTGGATTTCTTCAACATTGGACTCTTTTTCTTTTTCTTAGATAATGTAAACTCTTGTACCTACTTTTTCCTCCTCCATCTCTTCATGTGCATTTTGCACTTCCATTTCTTCATGAACCTCTTTGTGCCTTCATCTCTACCAAGGTTATTCTAGGCATTATAATAAGCCCCCTGGATTTCTTATTCTTATCCTTATTTATGGGATAATCAATCCCTGGTGCAAAGGGCATGCACTTTTTCTTTGGGGTGGAAGGATTTGTTTCTTCATCAAAGGTGATCTTTAACCTTAGGCACTCTTGAATTTATTCAATTGTTTTTCCATACTTTTTTTTGGGAGATTTCTTTTGTGATATTGGCATTGGCATCCCTTCATGATCATTCTAGATGGGGATATCATCATCCTTCTTTGGGCATGTTCCCATCTTTCTTATATTCATTTCATAATATAACATGTTTATGTACATGAGTATTACTTCCTTCTAGAGGGGATGTAGGTCAGTTCAACTTGAGTCATCCTCCTCATCTTTGGTATCTTTTCCTCCTAGATGCACATATCAGTTCCATAACTTTCTTCTTTCCAAATCCATGACCTTCACTAGGATATTTAGCTACTATGCATTGTAAATTCTCCTTAGTGCATCCCTGAAGTACTTGGTAGAAAACATGTAAGGGAGTTTTAGCTAGCCTGATCAATTTCCATTTGTGATCGCCAATTGTAATACAAAGAAAATGTTTCATAATGGTGAAGGTCACCATTAAAAAAATGTTTTGGTAAAGCTCCTCAGGGATGTGCCATTCCATCTTAAATACCTCTATCTACTACATGCACCACCCCATCACTTAGGTCTTATACTTCCAGGAGAAGGAAGGGGGTAGGTGAAGTCTTGATAATTTATTACTAAGTATTTTTTATGCACTAAGAATACTTAGAGATTGTCTTCATTACCATCAATCATGTCAATCTCCTCCATGACTATTAAAATTAATATTGACCCCATCTAAATGTCTCTTACATCATGTGATACTCAAGCACATTCTTTATGATTTATTCTACAATGAATTTTTCTATGTTTAACTTGAACCCTTACACCATGTAGTGGGTGATGGATAGGTAGGATTTGGTGATGTCCATTCACCATCTATCGAGGTGAAGTTTTGAACTTATGAGGCATAACACAACCCTCATTCCAAGGTCCCTTATATCTTTTATGAGGAACACAAATCCTCCCTTGTAATACCTAGATAATTTTATGACCCTTTCAACTTCAATATCATCCACCATCATCTTGTAAATGTCTATGTTGGATTCTAGGAGCCTGGAGATTCTACCAATTTAAATTACTAAAAACCACATGTGCCTCCATAAAACATAGAGGTGGTCTCCATGGACGTGTGAGAGGAGGAACTACATGAGTTCCTTTAGCTTCTCAAAATGTGGTAACTCATAGAGTTGAGTTTCAATAGTGGTAATAAGTCTATCTTAGATGGAGATATCTAATAATGATGAACTTGATTCTATCTTGGCCCCTATATCAATAACCTATTCTTGTGCTAGATCTTGTGCATTGATTGAGATGTAGTGGTTGTATTCTTTTAGCTGGTAGGTGTCCAAAAAATATGCCCAATTCTCTCCTACCAAGACCTCTATGGGAAATAACATTTCTTGGTATGACATCTTTGTGAGCACCTCAAGATCAATTGCTATGATTCTAACCCCTTCCATTAGTTGTGACTTCTAATTTACAATGACCATATTTTCTACCATCTGCACCCATTTGGCATCCTTTCGTATCTATAATAGACCAAAAAACATCCATTTCTTTCCCCTCTTGAATCAGCTAGATTTGAAGTATGGTCTATTGAATTTTCCAAAGCGTCTAGTGTTTCTTATATCTTCTCATAGTCATGGGGTCTATCACTACAACTTTGGCTTTTGAGCTTCATTCATGATTAATGGTGGCCTCAATGTCACTAAAACTTTCTCCTACCTACTTCTTTCATAATTATTACCCTATAAAAATGTTTTCTAATCTCAATAGGAAAACAATCTTTTCTTTGAAACCATTCTTTTTTGGTGGCTATGGGTGCTCAAGGTTTCACTCTGGTAGCATTTTCTCACTTTGGATCTTGTTTGGCTATGGTTATATGATTAATTTTGCTTAAGGTTTGTAACCTAAACTAGTCTACCTTTCACTTCTTTATACCCTTAATTTATCTACCATATTTATTATAAGTAAGTGATTGTGTGGTCATTCCTAGATTTCTTAGAATCTTCTAAAACCCATGAAATCCATTAAAATCCACTACCACATACACATTCAATGCAGATATTTATGCCTCCACTGTCATCTCATTAAATTATTTAAATGATATTTTTAGTGAAGTGACATGTAGTTCAAATTATCACTTCCTTCCTAACTTTGGGTAGATGTCAGCTTGTCTCGATGATCTTTCCCTTGTACTTTATTTACTTTTCAAAACCTTCACCTTCTTTATGACAACCTAGGTATAATCCTTCACATGCATGTAGTTCAGCCTCCAAGGTTCAATCTTATCTTCCTATTTTGCTTTCATTTCAAGTTAACTTTCCTATTCTATTTAATTTCTTTGTGCTTTCATCTATTGCCTTGGCTTATCCCTACCCCATACAAATCCCTTGCATTAGTCCTCTAGTTCTTCACTCTCTAGGTGTTTTGCTTATTTAGCATCATGTGTACCTCTCTTTGTTACTTGGACTCATATCTTTAAAATCTAATGAGTTTCATGTGCCCAAAAACTTAGGTTTATGGCCTTAGGTACTTACAAAGCAACCTCACTCAACTCACTTGACTAGTATTATGCATGGGATTTCCAAAATATTTTATCAATGGGCCTCAATAACTACTTATTCACCTAATGCGAACAACAACATAAAACATAAAGAAATGTTTGTCTTACACCAAATATTATTTAGGTTAGCACACCATAACTAATTTATGACCAAAAAGTCAGTGCTTGATGAAACAAGTGCTATCCTATTTCCTATAATGCTTCAACTAGTTAATATTAAAATGCCCATGGAATATTTCACTAGATAACTTATGCAACTTGCATGCACAAATTTCCAATATGATATGGATGACATATGGACCCATACACCTAATTTTTAGATTTCTCAAGTGTTTGAGGTAATTGTACTTATAGATCAAGTCCAATTCTCTTTCAATTAGTACCTTATTCTTAATATGTTTGTCATGCCTTAACTTCTAACATGCCTTCTCTATCTACTAGCTTCACCTTGCTTGGGAATGTACTTCATCTAGGCACTCTAAGTCCTCCAAAATTACACTCAATTATTATTGGTCATTTAAATTATTAATATGTGTTATGCAAAATAATAACACCATAAACTTTATTAGTATAACTACCTCAATGCCAAACACTAGTTAAAATGGTGTAGCCTTGTTCAGGTGCTTGTAGGTTGTGAGATATGTGCATAGTACAGTTGAGACTTGATCATCCCAATATTTGTGACCAACATCACATATCTTAATGATGAACATTCCTAATATCTTATTTAAAGCCTTAATGGTGTCATTTTCTTGTGGATGATAAGGGGTGGTACTATGGTGTGCTAGCATATATTTGATCAGTAAGATCTACATAGTTTTGTTGATGAAGTGTGTGCCTATATCATTAGTCAAACTAAGTGGGCATCCATAATGACTTATGATGTTCTCCCATATAAACCTTGTGGTGTTTCTGGTTGTGTAGTCTCTAGTTAGCACTATCTTGGCCCACTTGGTGAAATAATCAGTGGCTACATAAAATGTATCTTATGATTATGTACCTTACTATGGGAGTGATCAACTTAATAAAATCAATGGCCTATTTTTCAAATGGTGCCTAGTTAAGAATGGGGATGAGAGGTATTTAATCATATTTCTTGGGCTTCCCTATGCATTGGCATATGTCACATGCCTTGGTAAAATCCTTTACATCTTAAAAAATACTTAACCACCACAATCCTAATTACAATACCTTATGTGATGATGTATCTCCAATGCAATGGCTACTTGTTATCCCTTTGTGTGCCTTGCATAAAATAAAGTCCCTTTCATTTTGTAAGATACATCAATGTAGGACTTCATCTCAATCTAGTTTTTATAGTTCCTTATTGATCAGTTGAAAAGGGGTAGCACAAACTACAAGCTATTTCTTCTCCTTGGTTTTCATAGTTTGGGGTGTAGATCCTGACATTAGAAAAGTGACTATTTATGCCAAGTCCTCAAAGACACACTACACTTACACATCTTGAATTTCATCCTTGATAAGTGTTATTGCATTAATGGAGTCTATATGGGACAAATGTTTTTGTCCCAAGTTCAATTTTCCAAGCTTGACAAAAATTGAGAATTGTAACTCTTGAAATAGAAATATCCATCTAAAAATGTGTCCAAGGAGAATAAGCTTGTTCACAAGGTGCTTAATCACCTTTTGTTTCATGATTAAGATGAATGGGGTCACTAAAAAGTATTGATTGGATTTTTTAGGGCATAGACCATGGCCAACACCTCACACTCAGTTATTGTATAGTTTTGATCTACTTGGGTAAAGTTTTAACTTGTGAAGGAGATGGGATGATCCATTTTGTCTTCATCAGGTTACTCTAGAATGACACTAATTATAGAGTCATATGCATTGAAATGGATGTCTAATGAGGTCATCCAGTCAAGAAATTATAAAATAAGCATGCTAGCCAATTTGAGCTTTATATTTTCAAAGGCATCCTCTCACATTACGTCCCAATAGAATGTGGCATCCTTGTGTAAGAGCTCCTCTAGTGGTACCATAATATTTGTATAGATCCTTATGAATTCCATATAGTAGATTTAATGGCCTAAGAAGGCATGAATTTATTTATACATTGAATGGGTTTGGAGCTGAATGATTATTTCAATCTTCATAAGATCAATGAGAGATCATCTTTACAAATGATGTTCCCAAACAAGGTTCTAAATGGTGTTGTGAAGATGCACATTTGAGGTTTAAGGATATTTATAGCTGCCTATAACTTTTAAAAATTAGGCACAAGTTATCATAATGGTCCTTTACAAGCCCATACACAATCCAATTGTCTAGGTACACTTGGAAGAACTTGTGGATGAAGTTCTTAAATGCAGTGATCACTAGTCTAGAAAACACAATTAGCACATTATTGAGTTCAAAAGGCATCACATTATAAGAAAAATAACCCCATTCAATCATTAAGGTTGTTTTTAGCTTGTCATCCTCTTCAATCCAGACTTGATGGTATATAGATAACCCATTATTGAAGGTGTAGATATCACATCTTATGAAACCATCCAACACTACATCAGTGAGTGGAGTCAAGAAGGGGTTAGTGACATAGGTGGCATTAAACATTATATAATAAATTTAAATGTGAATTTACCCATCCTTATTGATCCTAATCACCATGGATCTCACTCATTTGGATTCTTACACTGGGTAGATAAAGCCTATGATTAGCATACCATCAATCTCTATCTTGACCTTCGTATGAAGATTGGTGTTTATTCTAAAAGGGTGCTTCTTGATAGGTCTTGTGCCATCCACTAGCTTTATGATCATTTTCCCAAGGGATGGGTGGGTACCCTTCATGTCTCAATAATTCTAAGGGAGTAAGTCTTATAACTATTTCAAGAGGTCTATAATTCACACTAGATCTATGTGAGACCAATATGTGCCTAGAGTAGCGATATTTGGTTCCCCCTCTGAGCTGATGTCTAGATTTATTATTTTGAGTGGTGTGTGGTAGGTATCTTTCCTCACATGGTGTGATTCCTTGACTTATCAAGTTCCCTCATTTTTTTCTATATGAATATGAGTAGGGTCTTTCTCATCAGGATTACTATCATCCATTTGATGCACAAGCTTCTTTTTGTCTATCAAGGTCATCCAGTGGTGTGCCTTCTAGGTATCATCATATTCTTCACTTGAGTAACTATTCAATATTATATCCTCAAATAAAGTTGGGAGCACCAATACTTTTTCCCAAAACATGTCCTTTAGGCACTCCTCTAAGATTTTAGTGTCCTCAAACACTACCCTTTGAATTAATAACAATGGCTCGATAAATTATAGGTTTTATGAAGAAAAGGAGAAGGCGTGCAAGAACCTTTCCTTGAGTGAATCCTAATTTTATATCTCATGGTACATTTCATTGAAAATTTACCTTAATTTCACCCACATATTTAAGGTTCTATATAAGGCATGCACCCATAAGTTCCTTGGGGTATTTGCACCATAATTAGTCCAAGTTTCTTCACACAAGTGCACATGTGTTATTGGGTCTAAATCACTAAAATATGTAAAAATGTTGAGATCCTCATTAATTTTCCCAAATATGGTGAATATTACTACTTTTACATCTTTCCAAGTTGTAAATCTAGGCCTTTGTACTACCCACCAATGAGTGGTAATGTTCCTTAAAGTTTACACAAGTGTGGCCATTCTATCTACTTCCTTTGGGATGCATGATTCAAGGTTGTGGACATATTATTACATAAGATTGCTTCCCTATTATCTTAGGAGTGCATCAAGTTTACCTTTGCTCAAGTGAAATGTTATTTTTCCCTTCTTTCTATCATAAAGGATTCATCTATTTAAAGTGTGATTAATTTAGACCCAACTAGTTCTCATAGGATTTTGTGCCTTCTTACTCACTAAGTAGCACCTCTAACTAGTCATCTTATAAGATTTTTTGACACATTAATTATAATCAAAATCAATGGTGTCTAAGGATAACTATCCATCTTCCTAGGAAATAACTCTTTGGTCATTGGGGTTGAGAGTCTTAGTGATTTTCACCGTGATTTCATAGATATGGTTGATCTCATCCTCTAGATCACCACTTTCTATATAGGGGGGTCATTGATCACTTGAGAGGTGGATTACTACCCTCTCCTTTCCATTTTCAAATGTCATATAACACTTCTTGAAATTCATATTAGTTTTATTTTCATAGCATCATGGCCTCCCTAAGGGAAATGGATAATTATCTTGTTTAACCAACGCGATCACTTCAAATTCAACATAAAACTCAGTGCCCATAATATCTAAAATAGTTTTTGTAAAATTATATGTGGTTGCATCCTATATTTGTTGGACATGATAAGTGCATAAGGGGAAGGCCTACTCATAGTTCCCATATGTTATTTTTTTATATATTAACCTTGATGCCTATGCCCATGAGGACCTTGCACACAAACCATCCATCAATGGTGGCATTCACTAGGAATTCTTGATAATACTCCATATTATGTGTATGCTTAACTTCTTATGCCCTTTCCATGTATGGCATAACAAATTCAACTAGATTTTATCTTGCATGATCTGAATGAAAGTTATTTAATAAGGGAAGTATCCCTTATATCTATAAGAGGCACAAAATCTCCATTATCTATTATATCTCATCTTTTTGGATATCTTGATTCTTGCAAGAGGTAGCAACTTGCACTTATATGGCTCATGTCAGTTAGAGCTCTCCTTACAAGTTCTGAATCACATTCATAGCCTACTACCATACATATTTTTAGCACATAAGGTCTAGGTAAGGTGAAATATTGGGTTCAACCTATGTTATTCACTAAGTATGGTTATATTCCCCATATTTTAGGCACAACTCTGGTATTGGTGTAACTAGCATCTGAGTGGTGAATCCACTATGAGTAGTTGCCTACACTTTGATTGGCACTATGTGGGTTAGTTTCACCTTTAGAGTCTATTTTAAATAATTTTAACTCATGTTTGATCATTCCTATGTCCCTGTATATGATAATCTGGCCTTGAATCAATTTCTTGTACAAGTTGGGGCATTCCTTGACCTTTTGTGTTCCTTGACAATATCCACACATTAATTGTGTAGGGTAGTCATACTAATAGTGCTCAATAAAATCACAATTATAACATGATCATGGAGGTAATATTCCTCCACTACATCCTACACCTCACCCTCTAATGCCTCTTTACATCCCATAACCTTCATTCTATTAGCCATAGAACTCATTTCCTTTGGTCAGCTGCCCTCTAGCTATTGTAGTTTCTTGCCTAACACCTCTCTCCATATTTTTGTGCATCTCATTGATCACTCAGTAGTCAAATATGGTATGGGTGTAGGCATTACATATCCAATATTAGATTTTTATGTTAACTTGACTATCACATTGCAATAAAGGGTATTTTTAAACATTGTACACTTTTTGACAAACCTCACATATTAGAAGCACTGCACACACATTCCTTTGAGGGAAATTATTCTTTTTATGTAATTCTATCTCACAATTAGTGCACCATAATCCACTTTGAGCCTCTTGTACTAAATTAAAATTAAATTTTCAAGCTAGATGGTCATGGATGTAATCTATTCCTCTACGAATGGTCTAATACCAGTATTAGTGATTTTAACTACCTTGGCTTTGATCATGACTTAAAGTGTTCTATGAGGTTCAATGAAAGTCATCATGAATAATGCTCTTTGAAACATTACTAGAAATCCTCTAATAGACCATTGTGTTTGTTGATAGGGGTGAATGTCAAGGAATATTGGAAAAAAAATGTCTTGAATTTTGCATCATATAGGTGCATGCTTTCATAGAGCCCTTAGTTAATTTATTTAAGTACAATGATATTTTACTATTTAAACTTGGGTATGTCAAATTCCTTTAAAAATACTTCCTTGAAGATGTCATAGTCAATAATATCTTGGTTAGGATCAAATTTCCTATACCAAGAATGCATGTCATCAAGTAGAGTTATCATGAAGTATGTTGTCTTGTGATCCAATTGGGTGATACCCCAAACACACCATTGTAATTCAGATATTAGCACATGCTCTATGGAATTTTCCATGCCATGATACTCTGACAAGTACATGGATTTATTTTAATAGATATGTGGTGGGGGACATCTAGTATTTAGGATGCTTGTCCCCCTAGTACTTGTCTTGGTGGTGGTCCTCCAATGCCTCTAGCCATAGGGTTAAATGTTGATCCCATTGATACTAATATCACTGTAGATGATGATGGTGTTATTCTACTCACTTGTGGTGTTGGCAAACTTATTATAAGTTATTTCCTAGTCTATGTAGATAACATTGGTTGAACTAGAATTCTTGTGTTAACATTCTATGTTGTAGAGCTATCACCTAAAGGTCTAGATTTATCTTCACTTAACTCTTCATAAGGAACAACTTGTTCAATTACAAAATTATATTTCAAGTCTTCAAAATTCTCAAAGTTTATGTGGATAATAGGGTCAATTATCACTCTTATTTTTTCATGTGGGGGATCTAGCATATGAGTTATCACCAAATTTTCAAAGGGGTAGGCCATTTTGGTACATATTCAATGGTCAAGTTATATAAAGACCCAGTGCATTCTTCACCCATCAATAGTTGAGATCGATCTATGGCTTCATTTTTATTCTCCTCATTCTACTGTAATTCAAGAGATCATTCCTCATGCCCTTCTCATTTGTTACAGGCTCTCTCAAAACTTCTAAGTTTTAAATATTATTTCAACTTATGCCTCCTCTTTTTATAGTGCTATCATCTAATCTCTCAAGTGTCAATTTTATCATCCCTTTCCATTACACTTCACCTACACATCCCCTTCTTCCCCATTAAATTTATCATACATGAGAGGACTTTAGCCTTCCATCCTCATGGTTTCAAAGATGTAATCTATCATCAATTTCTTAATCTCTATGTAGAACTCTTTCATAAATGTGCCTCTATGCTCACACAAAAATTAATACTCTACTTCCTTAGGGTATGAGTATGTCGACACTAAAAAATCAAGCATGTAACTATTCAACACTCCTTGCCACCATTTTTATATATTTATAGTCCAAGTGACATAAAGGTTCTCAAGCATTTTTTAGAACTCCTTACACTCAAGGCACTATCCATAGATTCATATTTTATGGGTCACATAAGTAACCAACCATTGGTACACATGTTCAGGTAGTTTAAAAAATAATATCTCATACACAGCATCATACATGTTATTCTAGATGCACTTATCTTTTATCCTCTACAGGCTGGATGTTTCATCATAAATATGTCTTTAACCTATTCTATCTAGTGCTCAATGTTTTGGAGGGAGATTAAGAGAAATATTATATCACACCATTACAACAACAAAATGTAACAAGGATCTTGATAACAAAACCAAAATATTGTAGTTTAATTGGGGTTTCAATTCATTTTTTGATGGGGTTAGGAACTCTTTTGATTGTTTAAGTTAATTTTAGAATTATTAAAACTAGGCACAAACATAGTATATCCTTATAGTGATCAAAATTTATCATTCTACTGCACTAACATCAATTCACATAAGATGCAAGCCTTATACACTCACCCAAAGCATAGTAGAGAGAGAATTAGGACCCACATTAAGCTAGTTATGCCATGGTGTAATGCATCATATGTAAAACTTGGTCATTTAGGGAAGGCTTATGGAAGATTCATTGGTGCAAGCCATTTTTGGGTGGATTCTAATGATTTGTAGGCTCAAAGCCTATTTGGGGAATTAGTTTTGGCCATAGGGGCAAAAATTTATAATGTGTTGGTTATATTATCTCAAGGGTGCAAGCCTTTGTTATTCTAAGCTTTACATCATCCAATGCTTTTAGGGGTCAATGGAATGTTCTAGGTCAAGTTCATACTAATCTCACTTTTCATGTAGGGATATCATTATTGGGTGTGGGTTCTTATCTACACTTACGCTAATTCACAAGTTATGCCAATGTCATCATTTGATAGAGGGGGACCATTAATGATCTAGAATAGAAATTCTCTTGACAAAACATTCATATATAAAAAGTACATTATTATAACTATTAATAATAATTACACAATTCAACAAGGAAGTGAAAGACATGCAATGAAATGACACTATGTATCATGACAACCATTCTTCTTCATATACTTAAAGCCTCAAATATAGAGTATAATTCATATTACAAAAAATAAAGTACATAAGGTAGAGTATAATCTTCACTAACTAATTATCTACCCAAGGGCTCATTGGTGAGCTTGGGCTTACACAAAATGGATCCTTAGTGGTTTCTATGGTAAATCCTATGCTAATGGTGTCCATATCCAAAGTCAATTCTATAGATCTTTGCTACATTAGTTTTCCTTTCTTTATCTCATTAGATCAAGCTCAACTTTATAGTAGATGTGAGCATCTTTATGTCACAGTGGAATGTATATGCTAGGTGTTGAGATAGATCCTTGGTTGATCATTCCACTAGCTCCATCATCTTATTCCCTTTACACTATGATTTCCACATGCAACCACTCAAGAAGATGCCCTAAAAAAATAGGTGTTATTTAACCACTTGTCAGTTGGTGTTAGGTCTATAATGATTCCTCTAGCTAGCAAAAAAGATACCATAATGGTAATAACACCAAGTGATTACCTCATGCCAAGATATCTGATAAGTTGGCATGGATCCATAATTAGTCAAAATAAGGGACCAATAACCCATCAATAATTAATCTAGTCATCTCTAATCAACTCATCTTACCTATTCATAACTAGTATCCATCCAATAATCATCTTGTTAGTTCAAATTTAGGTACCCATCAAATCCATAGTATTTTTTTTAGTTTAAAAACTAGACATTACTAAAATAAGTTAGCATCTATTATGTTATTGGTCTAAAATGTGATCCTAATCTTTAATTCACCCATCATCAGCTAATCATACTAGCTCAATCATTGGAGCTGTTTTCATTCAAGAGACCTATTTTCATCATCCCTCTTCACCATCTATAACCATGAAGCTAGACCCCACCTTCATAGACTAGTACATTGTTTCTATGCTATTTTTGCTTTCTACATTCAAAGAGAGAATTAAGAAACTAAGAGAAACGGTCTAAGGCTTGTATGTACCTAGATATAGTTTTGCGCACCAGAATTCAGATGATAGTGAGAACTCCTCTTTGGTTGTGGAGGATGATACCTGAAAGAGAAAGACACTAAAACACAAAAAATGTTAGATGAAAAAAGGGTGGACTGCCAAGCAAAAGCTTGGTCCTAGAAGCACTAAGGCTTCTTGGAGGATGACAGTCGACTGTTAAAAACATAATGTTGATCAGAAATAGAAAGTGATAAATGATGAAAAACAAAAAGAAAGAACTTAAGGAAAATGCATACCTGATAAGCTGGGATCTACTTTGCACAGTCGCCGACGTTGGTGATATTGCTGGTGTCGGTCAAGAAAGTCACCGACGTCGGTTAGGATGCTGACGTCAGTAGGGGAAATGGACGAGGTCGGCTGGGGCAATACTCAGGGACGAGTTACAAGTCTGGTCTTGGTATGCAAAATGGACTGAGGCTTTGTTTGAGGCTCTGAGGGTCTGTGTGGGATGGTAAAACAATAGATAGAATCTTTAATAAGAACTAAGGTAGAGGGTATGTTGTCAAAAAAAGGTGTAAGGAGTAGGAAAAAGGCCTTTCAGCCTTTCCAAAAAGCAATTTAGTTAGGTTGATCAGATTGGTCTTAAGATGGTTTGTAGGTCTCTGATAGCTTGTGCTGAGTTGATTGGACAGAGGGTGTTGTCTAAAGAGAGACTAAATGGGTGTCAGAGGTAAAGAAAAGGGAATAAAAGGTGAGAGAAGGCTTTTTAGCCTCTCTGAGAAGAATAGAGAAGGTTGGGTCAAGGATGCTTGGAATAGACAGTAGACAGAATGCTAATATATTTGAAATGACACTGAAATAAAAATAGTACAAATACTTAGCTATGACATGAGTTGGCAAAGGTGTAGGGACTGTGTTTCTATTGTCGTTGGTGATGGAGATATTAGGCAATCCCTGTGAAGAATGTTTGATGCAAGACCTCAGTGCCTAGAAAATGCTGTCAAGAATGCTGATCCCTGCTAGAAAATAAGAAGCAAGAGTATACGAGAACTTTGTTTTGCCAGAAGAGGATTCGAGATTCATGATTAGCTCACCCAAGATTAACAATTTGTGATTAGATTCATTAAAGGTTAGAAATTTGGTTTATGTAAAACTGACGTCGGTGATCTCGCTGGCATTGGCTGACATTTGACCAACGTCGGTGGGTGGAGAATGAGTAAAAGAGCCACCAAGCCCATTCTCCATTCACCAAGTGCATGATCCATTGAAGAATTGTCGAAGGTTGGGCTAAATACGCATGAGAGTTGGTTAGGCGGTTAGAAAAAGGTAGGAATAGGTCTTGGGTGAGTCATAGGGTGGGAAATAGTCCAAGGTGAGGTGTCAGATGAGGTGTTATAGGTGATGTGTCAAAGGGGAGGATATTAATAATAAATTATTTATTTTTAAATTAGTAAGTGCATGGTTTAGGAATGGGTTAGGAATGGACCAAAGGGGGAGGATGACCAAGGGTTAGACATAATTTCAGTGTCTACATTTGCCCCTTTTTGTCTTGTTGGTTGTTCTGGATGAACTACAAGATAGAAATAGGAGTTGATTGCCCCAGGTATGGGATAACGTTGATTTTGTCTTGTTGGTTGTTCAAGTGAACTGCAAGACAAAAATAAGAGGATTGGTTGCCCTGATTATGGATGAGGTATTTCCCCCCCCCAAGCAGGAGTCAAGGGAAGGGAACTTGGAATCAGGTGCTGATTTGACAAAGAGTGGATGAAGATGGTGAGTGTGAACGCTACAATAGTTGTGATTGTGCACATATCACTTCATGAGATGGTCAGGTCAAAGTGTCACAGGTTGAGGTCGAGGAGTGCCAAAATTGAAATAACCGGGCCCCAGTATTTGGTCATAGCTGATCAGGTTATTCAATCTAAGCTAAAGCTCTAATGGTCATCATGCTCCAAGTATCTCAGGCTCAGGAAGTGCTCCTAGAAAACACGAAAATGTCACAAGTAGTGGGGATCAACTGGCTTGCGATCCTATACTTGTGAAGGTTAAAAATAGTATGTGCATAATTTTGCTAACCAGTTGTGGGGTAGCATACATGCAAAAACAACCAAGGTGAAGTCGTCTTGGAAGTGGTCAGGGTCGGAGGAGATAGGCGTGATCTCCATGGTCATTGGTTGAGGTGGATGGATGAAGGAATGGCCGAGCTAACCTCATAAGACCCTATGTCAACTGAGTGCTGCCTACATAACCCCTGTTGGAAGGGCCTCAGGCCAATGTAGTTCTCCCAAGAGGGAGGAAAAAGATTGAAGTGGTTGATTTTAGTCATGTGTTGAAATGATAAGAATAAGATGATGTTGCAGCCTTTTCCATATTGTGTAATGGTGTATTCTACAACATTGGTCGAGTGGTCTTTCATCCCTAGCAATTTCCATATTCGTGATGGATGTATACTAAAAATGAATTGGGTCTATTTATGCTTCAGCAAGGAATGGTTTATGCTTAACATAAATTGTGTCTGGTCGATAGTCCCTATGTGTATTGTTGTCCATAGAAACTATGTGAATGGTCTATGATGATGTATGGTGTCATAATTTCATGTTGGTGGTCTAAAAATGTTTGGGTTGGTTTGGTTTGGGAAAATGATTTGATTGAATGTGACCAAAGTGTGAAAAAAAAGTGAAAGGCAAATTGCTCTTTCATTGACACAGACCAAAATGACAGCATAGATAGGGGTTGTTAGAACAAAAACCCTGTTTATGCATTGCGTCATTGACCATAGGTTGTGTTAGAGAGGTAATCGAATCACTTTGACATTAAGTGAGCTCAAAATCCCTTGAGTATGTTGGGGTGATAGGCGTGATTATGTGAGGAGAGGGTAACCCCTTATTAGTAGTGATAACTTTGCCCCTTTTGATAGGAGACCCTGAGACAACTACAAGCCAAGTCCATGACCCCCCCTTTTTTTTTTGAGCAGACTGATCAATGCGGGAAGTCAACATAGAGATGTCACTTTGCTTGGTGGTCATTTGTGAAGCTAATCGATGCAAGAAGCTTATAAGAAAGTGTTGTTTATAGCAAGATTTAGTCATAGCCATCCTTCGAGGGAGTGGTATATATTTTGCTTTATATATTTAAGGGCTTTTGAATAGCTGTCCTTTGAGGGAGCAGTCTATTAGCTACAGCAATGATAGTACAATTGTCCTTCAAGGGAGCAGTCTGCTTTTTGATTTGATTTTGTGACCTTGGATATTTTGACATCTTGATTTATTTTTGACAGAATGTTGAGTCATGGACAAGACTATAGAAGGTCAAGGGCTCCCTTTTATTAGGACAAAGCATCTATACTTTATAAAAGGGTTATACATAGGATTTTGTTAAGGTAAAATAGAGTGGACAAGGTTGAGGATTAAGAAGATGGGGGTTGCTCAAGGGACGAGCTCAAGTTAAATGTCAAGTGGACGAGTACTCGACTAATAGTAGAATGGTCACAGATGCAAGGCATTAAGGGGCTCAGGTTTTGGTCGGCCTTCAAGAGAAGATAGATGATAAGTCCCTGATCCATACTTGTGTGTGATGATGAAAGGTCTGAGCCAATTAGGGGCAAACTTGCCTCATTTACTTTGCTCCATATTGGTGACATGTTGGTGATGATTAAGAAGTTGGTTGATGTGGTCATTCATTTGTCGAGACTGGTCGAGGGCTGGGTTGAGATTGGTGTTTAGTCATGATTAAGAGGTTAAGGTTGATGATTGGTCAAGGTTTGGTTGCTTGGTCAAGGTCTGGTTTGATGATTGATTGAGGTCATGGTTGATGTGTGATTGATGTTTGGTTGAGGTCATGATAGGTAGTATAAAGTCAAACACCCCCCAGCCATTTGGTGGTAGGAAGAATGTCTAACACCTAGTGCAGATGAGATGGAGAGAAGATGAGGGGGAGAGACCTGGGTACCCCACTTGGTTGATAGGTCAGGGGTTCCCAGGCGAATGGCATTTAGGCATTGAAAAAGTTAGGAGGGATGGAAACCACCAATTCCATAGGTGGAGGAGGAATGGGTGAGCCTGGAGATTGGTCAATGGTTGGCTCAAGGCAAAGGTCTATGGAGGCCTGAGTGGGGTCGTGATATCCCAGGCCATACCATTTCTTGGCATTGTCATCATTGAGCGGCTCGATAGGCCGATGGGAGTCTTGTTCATAATGCCCAAAGCCAAAACCCTTCCATGCACACCTATAAAGGTAGGTATGTGCAAAGGTGGGGTTGCCATGAAAGGAGAAATTAGATGTGAATGGTTGGGGTGAAGAGAGAGGGTTCCCATCAAGAGGAGCTTGGTTGAGCCCCCCATAGATGAGGTTGGTTCGGAGGTGAGGAGGACCATAAGGCATGACCATCCCGATCTGATGGTCATAACTGGGGCTGTGGTGAAGGCGTTCATACTCTTGCAGAGTTTGGAACATGTCTAAGGTCAACAAGTGATATTCCCCAAGTGAAAGTCACTGAAAGATGTCTTCCAAGGGGTCTTTGGTAGTCACTTGAAAGGAGGGGTGAGGGCGACCACCGGTTGTGAACTAGTTGACGCTTCTATAGATGGAGATGATGTTTGGGTTAGTGCCTTGAGAGGAATAAGAATGTCATTTGGTTGATAGGTTGTGTTACAAGTCTTAAAAGGGGATGGGTCGGTAGGAATGATATGGACTTGTCTGTCGCATTCAAATTTGACACAACGGTGAAGTGTTGAAGGGATGCAAGCCATGACATGGATCCAGGGTCATCCTAATAGCATGTTGTATTGGAATTCTCCCTCAATGATGTAGAAGAGCTCTGGGATTATGCGCGGGCCAATGCAAATATGGAGGACAATAGTGTTAATAGTGTTAGGGGTGGTGTCATTAAAGGATCTAAGGATTGCGTCAGTCTTTGATACGTAATTCTTGGGAAGAGCCAATTGATCAATGGCGTGGATAGAAATGATATTAATGTTGGTGCCTCCATCAATCATAATGTACTTAATACATGTCTGATCAACATAGGCTGTGATGAAAAGAGCAGCGCCCTGATCTTCCAAGGTAGTGGTAGGAATTTCAAAATCACTGAAAGTGATAGAGGCGATGGGGGATAAAGAATGGACTAGGGTAGCTAGTGGTTGAGGGTCTTCCAGTTGGACCTCCGTTGCCTATAAGGCTTAGATTAGAGCTTGACAATGCTGGGGGAGCTCTGGATAAGGTCATATAAGGTCATCTTCATGGGAGTTTGGTGAAGTTGTTTTATCATAGAGTCATGAATCGGCCCAGAAGAGGAAGAAGAAGAAGGCTGAGATGCACCAAGGATAGAAATTTTAGGCTTGGGTAGTTGAGGTGGCTTGACAAAAGGGTAGGTCCAAGGAATGGTGGCTTTTTCTTTTGCCTTATCCTTTTGTGACCTAGTGTTTATGTGGATAGCATTAATTTTAAAGATAGGAGGTGAAGAAGGGGTCATGGCCTGATGGTGAGATGTTGATGTGGTTGAAGAGGTTGGATGGGAAGGTGTTGAGGGTTGATCAAGAGTGTCCTCAAAGAGAAGAGTGTCCTTCTCCATATAGCGGTGAATGATGGCCTTCAGGGCACAACAAGTCTCAGTGTCGTGTCCTAGCATATGATGGTATAAGCAAATCTTTGTATCATCGAACTAGGAAGGCTTGGACCCGAGAGGTTGGAAAGGCCTGATGGATGGAAGGGTTATACTGGAAGTCTACAAAAGTTGGCACAATATCAAAGCGTATGAACCTACTAAGGGGTCTGTGCTAGTCGATGTGTGCGATGCTGGTGACTTTTGCTTAGGCGGTGTTGAAGGAGGTTTTCATACCACCTTTTGGGTTGATGGTGTGGTGACAAGTGGAGACGACACTTTCTTCATGAGAGGTACCACCTTTTTGAGAGGGGGTAGACTTGTGGTTGGCAAAGGAAGTAATGGAGGTAATTTGTTTTGGTTAAGGGTCAGAATAGGGAGCACTCTAATTAGCGTAGAAGGATGAGGGCCTAAAATAGAGGGTAATGTTGATGGTGGAGGATGGGTTTGCTTCTATGGTCTGACACTCTTCTTCGACTTGGTTGGAAGACTACTATTGGTCGAGGTCTGGTCTAAGTCCACCTTCACTTGCGGGTGAGTGAGGGTAGAGATAGGGTGAATGCCGAGTGACTTGATCAGTTTAGATGGGGTAGATGTAGGTTTAGAAGTGGGAGTCTGGTCTTTGTTGAGAGTCTTGGGAGATTCTGCCTTAGGAAGATTGGCAACATGAGATGAGAGGGCACGGGGATGTTGAAGAGCTTTAAGATGCTCCCACAATCCCTGATGCTCCACTTTCTTTGAAGGGAGAAGTTCAATTTTCTCCACTAGTCAGGAAAATGGTTGAGAAGATGTTGGATGAGGTTTGGGTCCTTGAGAAGATGTGAGTGGTTGCGGGGCTGAAAATGTGTTAGGTGTGGCAGTAGTCTCAGACCCAAGGTGTGATGAAGTTGTGACAGGTTCGTCTTTGGTTGGAGACAAGGAGAGGCAGGTTCTTCCCTGGGTGGAGAAGAAACCAGAGAATGAGGCTCCTCAAGTAGGTAAAGGGTAGGGATGATGGTGCCCTCCACTTGTGATCGAGGAATAGGAAGGGTCGGGTCCTCCATAGGCAATAAGAAGGAGGATGGTGAGACCGGTGGTGCCGGTAAGGTTGAGGCATCCTCCAAGATGAGAGAGGTTGATGGAGAACTAACCAGGGAAAGAGGTTCATCTACACATGATGGACTGATAGATGGACTAACCTCTTGAGGTTGGTCGGGGATGAAGGGTGAGACCGTATTGACTGTTCGAATGTTGTGTTCATGAGTGTTGTCAATCAAGGTCTGGACATTGTTTTGGGTCAGTGGATGATTGGGGAATGGGTGCTTGAAGATGTCGATGCCCTGATTAGGAAGTGCATTGGGATTGTCTAGGATGAGGTCACCCTTTTCAAGCATGTCTTGGATTATGTTCTTAAAGGTCTTACAGTTACTCGTGTCATGACCTTTGACACGGTGGTAATTGTATAAGTCGTTTTCCCTATACCACGCAGGGATGGCACGTGAGGGATCAAATTGTGGAGGTGGTCAGATCTGGGGGAGATTGAGAACCCCCTGTCTAACAAGTTTTTCCAGCATAGATGCTTATGATTCTTTGAGAGGAGTATACTGTCATTGTACGTATCTCTACTAGAATTAGTGGGTGGTGCTCTGAGATGTGGATGGCTCAGGCTGATTGGTTGAAGAGGACGAAGGTCTAATGACCATAGCATTAGCTGAAGCTTTAGACTTAGGATTGGATGATGAAGGTTTAGAAGAAGAGGAATCATTGATCTTAGATTTGGGATTCTTGCTCCACAACTTGACTTTATTCTCCTTGATGGCACGTAATTCAAGTTTGTGGGCCATCGTGAAGGCTTCGTCGAAGGTGCAGAAGGTCTGAACCAGTAAGGTGGAATAAATATGTTTGGCATAGGCTCGGGAGAAAAGTTCAATAAGTTTGGGTTGGGGTAAGGAAAAGGAGAGTTGATTGAGAGTCCTCTCTAGCAAGCAATGAAGTCAGCTATGGATTTGTCCTCGAATTGGTGGATAGAATAGAGGTCTGTGATCAAGACCTTCTTGGTGATGTTGATGGAGAAGTGATCGAGAAAGAGCTGGGCCAACTATGTAAATGTGAAGAGGGAATGGCTGGCAAGAGAGCTATACCAGTCAAGCATAACACCAGAGAGAGACATAGGAAATGTGTGTAAAAGCAATGCATCATCGTGGGCAATAAGGTAATAGGCATTTCTAAATTCCCGTAAGTGTTGTTGTGGGTCTTCCTTACTTTGAAAGCAAGAAAATTTAGGAAGTTCCCACTGGCTGGGATATGGCCTGATCGGGACAGAAGGATGAATGGGCTCATTGCAAATTTGCTTGTATGAAAGAGCATTACGTGAGCCATAAATGGAGGTCTCTAGGCTAGATATCTTGTCCATCAGCATTTTGATGATATCTGCTAATGGATTGGTGGGTGGAGCACCCCCTAGATTATAAGGCGCTTGAAAGATATTGAGAGGGGCATATGACGTGGTTGGTTGTGTTTGTGTAGACGCAACATATGGGTAGCTAGTTATCGGGGTAGAAGTTAAAGCCAAGGGCACTTGTGTTATGGGTTTGGTAGGCACAAATTGGATAGGGGCCGTCAAAGATGGTTGAGGAGTGGCCACACTTGTTGAAGGGTAGACAGTTACTCTTGTGTTGATAGGTGCAAGAGTAGGGGGGATAGAGACCACTAGGTTTTGGAAAGGTGTAGAATTTGGTTGAGTAGTTTGAGGTTGAGGGGGTATCGAAACCCCCATGGAGGTAAGTCTAGAAGGAGAGGCTAAATTTTGAAGGTAGGACACGATTGGGTTATTAGTCGAGGTGTTGGCTTGATTGTCTATTGGTTAAATTGTAGATACTGTTGATGTGATCATTGTCTCGACTAAGTAAGTCAGCATCCCATAGATTGGGTTGCCTAGGGAGTCTCACATTTGGCTATGTGCGAGATAGTGCTACAAGGATTTGACGTTGAGGTCTAAGAATCATGCAAAATCTTGGTCCCCTTCTGGGATAATAGGAGTCTAGGGCAGGGTTGGGCAAGTAGGAGTTCTTTCAGTCTCTGAGTGGAACTCCATTATAGGACTGGTTATGGATGGTGAAGGTGGAAGTGGTTGTTGCCTCGCGTGGTCAAGAAGAGCCTTGGTTTGACTGCGTGTCAAAACCATTCAAGGCAAGAAAGGGTCAGGTTTCAAAAAACTATGTTTTTTCAATTTTAGAAACTCAGAATGGGGTTTTGATAGAGAAAGGGGCAGGTTTTAAGGTTACTATTTTGAAAAAAAAAGAACTGTGATAGAGACCGACGTCAGTTGGAAAACTGATGTCGGTGAAAAAGATGGCCGATGTCAGTTAGATAACTGATGACGGTGATAAAATGTGGCCGACGTCGGTGGTAAAATCGATGTCGGTGACTGTCTTATCCAAAAACCCAAAAGACTTGAGAGTTTTTGGAAAAAAAAGAAAAAGAACGTCCTCACTAGCTCAAACAAGAAGATAAGAATAGAAAAGATGAAGAACACAAGCAGAGCCTAAGCGTTAAATCCCTAGAGATAATTTATTAAGCTCGTGTGGCTTATGCCTTAAAGTGATGTTTGGGGAGGTTGGTTGTTAGAAGGGTCCTAGAAGAGGTAGTCTATGGATGGTTTCAGGTTTGTTTAGGCACTCAAAATTCTATGTTAGGTTCCGTACTTGGCTTGGTGCTAAGGAGCAAGCTCCCATCACTTCACGATCCCAGTGGTAAGCTGGTCTCACTTAGCCAAAATATACTTCCCCTATAGATTAGACTCTGCCAGAGAACAGAGTGGGCTTTCCCCTTGGTGGTGAAATCCAAGTAGGATCACTAGGACGGGTAAGGTATCCACTGGGTGATGAAATCCCAGTCGGGCCTTGTCTCAGGTAAGTTTGATGTTTGATTTAGTGCACGTGGTTTGGTTGTGTAACATCAAGTGGACTACGATTAATTCAATATGCGGTTATTAATTAATAAGTGTGGACTAAGAAATGCAAGCAAGTAGAAATGGAATGCAATGTATTTTAAGCCCCAAGTCGAAATGTTAAGTTGGAATGAAAACAAGTTGAGAAAGGGTTGAAGAATATGATTTTTGACTAGTCTAGAAATGCAAGAAAAGTTCTTTTTATTCCTGCTTATGATGTCTTTTAGAAGAGAAGAAAGAGGTGAAAAAAGAGAAACCTAATGCACCTAAATGAAAAAAGAAGGAAAGGAACCCAAGGAAGGCCCTAAGGGTCCCACCGGGCATGCCAAAATGTTTCTATGCTATTTTTGCTTTCTACATTCAAAGAGAGAATTAAGAAACTAAGAGAAAAGGTCTAAGGCGTGTATGTACCTGGATATAGTTTTGCGCACCAAAATTGAGACGATAGTGAGAACTCCTCTTTGGTTGTGGAGGATGACACCTGAAAGAGAAAGACACTAAAACACAAAAAACGTTAGATGACAAAAGGGTGGACTGCCAAGCAAAAACTTGGTCCTAGAAGTGCTAAGTCTTATTGGAGGATGATAGTCCACTGTTAAAAATAGAATGCTGATCAGAAATAGAAAGTGATAAATGATGAAAAATAGAAAGAAAGAACTTAAGGCAAATGCGTACCTAATAAGCTAGGATCTGCTTTGCACAGTCGCTAATGTCGGTGATATTGCCGACGTCGGTCAGGAAAGTCACCAACATCGGTTAGGATGCTGACGTCGATAGGGGAAATGGATGAGGTTGGCTGGGGCAATAGTCAGGGACAAGTTATAGGTCTGGTCTTGGTCTGCAAAATGGACTGAGGCTTCGTCTGAGGCTCTGAGGGTCTGTGTGGGATGGTAAAAAAGTAGATAGAATATTTAATAAGAACTAAGGCAGAGGGTATATTGTCAGAATAAGGTGTAAGGAGTAGGAAAAAGGCCTTTCAGCCTTTTTGAAAAGCAATTTAGTCAGGTTGATCAGATTGGTCTTAAGATGGTCTATAGGTCTCTGATAGCTTGTGCTGAGTTGATTGGACAGAGGGTGTTGTCTAAAGAGAGACTAAATGGGTGTTAGAGGCAAAGAAAAGGGAATAAGAGGTGAGAGAAAGCTTTTTAGCCTCTTTGAGAAGAACAGAGAATGTTGGGTCAAGGATGCTTGGAATAGACAGTAGACAGAATACTAATATATTTGAAATGACACTAAAATAAAAATAGTACAAATACTTAGCTGTGACACGAATTGGCAAAGGTGAAGGGGCTGTGTTTTTGTTATCGTTGGTGATGGAGATATCAGGCAATCCCTATGTAGAATGTCTGATGCAAGACCTTAGTGCCTAGAAAATGCTATCAAGAATGTCAATCCCTGCCAGAAAATAAGAAGTAAGAGCACACGAGAACTTTGTTTCACCGGAAGAGGATTCGAGATTCATGATTAGCTCACCTGAGATTAACAATTTGTGATTAGATTCGTTAAAGGTTAGAAATTTGGTTTAAGTAAAACCGACGTTGGTGATCTCGCCGGTGTCGGCTGACATTTGACCAACGTCGGCGGGTGGAGAATGAGTAAAAGAGCCACCAAGCCCGTTCTCCATCCGCCAAGTGCATGATCTGTTGAAGAATTGTCGAAGGTTGGGCTAAATACGCACGAGAGTTGGTTAGGTGGTTAGAAAGAAGTAGGAATAGGTCTTGGGTGAGTCATAGGGTGGGAAATAGTCCAAGGCGAGGTGTCAGATGAGGTGTTATAGGTGATGTGCCAAAGGGGAGGATATTAATAATAAATTATTTATTTTTAAATTAGTAAGTGCATGGTTTAGGAATGGGTTAGGAATGGACCAAAGGGGGAGGATGACCAAGGGTTAGACATGATTTCGGTGTCTACATACATATCTACCCACAAGGATGAAATCCTCTTATAGTTTATTATTATGGGTGTTATACTTTCCAAAGATGTTGATCCCATTCAACTCATTTCTTCCCCCATCCAAGCCCTTTCATTTGAGTCCCATATAAATCCTCCATCTACAAGCCATAAACCATTGATTACCCATTCCCATAATAAAAAAGGGAATCCAATATTTTCCACCTCATCTACTACTAGACCACCCACTTAGTCACATCAATAACCATTTGATCAAAATTCTAATGCTTCTACATCCATGTCACAAAGTGAAGTAGGCACTTATACTCCCCTTCTTATGTCCTTGGAATCCCTTTTAAAATAACTAATCACTATAAACATGATGGTTTATCCACCCATATGACATATTGATCCCACTAAGACTAATCCATCTAGGTATAACACTAATAAATATTGTGTATATCACTAAACCTAGGGGCATACCATTAATCAATGACAAAATTTCCAAGACTATGTCCAAGACCTCATCGACCATGGTGACATAATAATTGAGGATGAACTAGATGCATCTATATCCCTAGGTGAATAAGAAGAGGAATGCCAAGAATGCATTCCCAATTAGGATCATGACCTTCCCCTTCCAAGCCAAGGTCAAGACACCACATCCATCTTCTATGGTCCCCCCATGTTTGACAAACCCTCTGTTGAATATGACTCTATTACTCATAAGTCTGGCATGTCCTTCCCTCACGAGTCCTTCCATGGGCCTATCTTTGTCAAATCCATTA
Source organism: Torreya grandis (assembly GCA_037957365.1). Lineage (NCBI taxonomy): Eukaryota > Viridiplantae > Streptophyta > Pinopsida > Cupressales > Taxaceae > Torreya > Torreya grandis. The sequence goes on along the minus strand of JARHVA010001544.1, from coordinate 63,433 downwards.
TTCTACCATCAACTCCCCGCACCCTCTATACCAAAAATATCCTACTAAGAGGTCAATTATGGACAATGAGTCTTATACTGGTATCATTCCATCATGTACATCAAAATTAACATTAGAGCCAACAGGAGTCTTATCTACATCAGGGGCATGTTTAACACCATAATTTAAATCAAATTCCTCATCATAAACATCATCCCCTATTGATATTACAATAGATGTTTATAATGCCTATCTTTCTAAGGATAAATCTAATCCATATACTCTAATTAAAGCATATCTTTTGATCCCAATTAGGATGATGAATTCATAAAAGAGTTTTTTCAAGATTTATCTATCAAAGATAGTCAAAGTGATACCAATCCTCCTTTGAATGCATATACTACAGATAGTCTTAGTGATCCTTTTACTAATCTTGAAGAGATATTCTTTGATATAGAAACTAGGTCTCCCAATAACCCTTATTAGGACCATGTTACCCCATCACCACTCATTGACTTCATCATATCATCTCCACCACCTTCATCCATCATATATTCCTTTTTTCCATCAGTGATCATTTAATCACTCTTTTCATAAGGATGAATAGGAACATACATCATTATACCTTTATTTCAAAAATTTAACAAGTGTCATAGATACAAAAGTCTAAGACCATATTCAAAAAAACATAAATCATGACCAAACCATCTTTGATCCCATCAGTTAAAGTCAATAAAATTCAAATCATTGACCTAATGAAAAAAATTTCACCCTAATGAATACAAATATCAAGCACTAAGGGACCATCAAATTCAAAGTAATATTTCAATTCAAAAATCAATCTCCTCTGATGAAGCCCAAAATTAGGCACTAGGGAGAAATCAAAGTCAAAACCAATCAAAAATCAAAATAATATCAAAAGAACTATCCATGTAGTTGATAATCCTTCAAATAATCAGATCAGAGATTAACCTCAAAGTTAAAGTGTCTTGGATCTCCTCCAATATTTTATCACCTAACACCAATCATGTTAGACAAAAAATAGTCAAACACCTCCAATGATGTATTCTAGTGTTATTCCTAATCCTCCATCACTCATCACACCATCCTATCATGAACCCATAAAAAAATTAAGTCCTATCATCCATTCAAGTCCCATACATTCTCATCAATATTTAATCGAATCCATGCCTCACATCACCAACCTGAGAAACATCATCTCTTATAAAGGTAATGAAGAAATTTTGTCTATATCTCTATAGGGTTATCATCAATTATTACTAAAAGTCATGAGGACATTAATGCATCTAGTGGTGACAACATGGTCTTCACATCACACATCTCTAGAATTGGTGTTGGTTGAAATTCAAAATAATTCTTCATCTTGAATACTGTACCCATATATAATAAATTGATATGTCATCTAAATGCCAAAAAAATCAAATCAAATAATCAAAAAATTAAAAATAAATAAATAAATAAATAAGTAAAAAGTAAAAAATAAAAATCATTCTTTCAATGGTGAAAACCAGTCTTCTAGAACCTTGGGCAAGTACCATGATGAAAACTAGTTTCCAACATCATGGTAAAAAAATATATTGTCCACATGGTACCTCAACAATTAGGGGCATAATCCACTTCACCTCTATGATCATGTCCCATGTTCCTTTCCAACCCCATCCATGTCATGGTCCAAACATCTTTATTCCTACTTGGTCCATCATTTTTTCCTTACCTTGACCTTCATAAGGAAGTGGAAGGTATATTATGACATGTTATTAAATCATCTTGGCATATCCTCCAATAAACACTTAGATAACTAATCATCTGGTTCTTTCATGATGTGGTCATTGGTAATCCCTAGTCCCTTCTCCCTTGGTCCCCATCCCCATTTTCAGCATCATCCTCATATTTTTATCACTCACCCATCATTCCATCCATCCTTACCCTAGTTTATAGGCTTAGTATTCCCTTTTCTAGTAACCCCATTTGTATAGTGTACATACATATTCCCGAAATCCCTAAAAATTGCAATAATGTCAAAAACCCTCAAAATCATAAAATTTGAAAAATCTAAAAATAGTCCATGGTGTCTTGACTTATAGTCATATCCATCTCCATGTTGTTCATGTTTCAAAAAATCTGATATTCACCCCATATTTTTCCCATTCATCATCCTTGGATACTCTATTTTGTCTTGCAACCAAATCCTAGTGTCCATCTATCCTTATTTTCATCATCATCCCTTTTGACTAGGTATTATCAACATACACAACCTTGTCAAATAATTTAGTCTATCACCCATCACTTCTCTATCATTGACTCTTCATACCTACCACCCATCTAGTCACTATTTTTCTAGAATGAAAGGTATTTTATCCCATCATTTCCTAATCTTCTTGTTAGATTGGACTCTTACAAGGTTTTATCTTTTGATAACCCTTGGTCATCATAATCACCTTTTTTACCACTCTTACATTCAATTTCAAGACCACATCAATATTTAAAGACATTATCCCACCCCATATGTCATCCATACTTCTATCCTAAACTAAGGTTTATATCTCATCTGTATTGATCCTAATCATAATCTAGGTTCCCAAATCTATATCTTTATCCAAGTCTTAATCTTAATCATCATCATTAGTCTATCCAATTCTATCCTAAGTAGATATTCATATCATGATCATCCTAATCCAACCCATCACTTGATCTCTCATCCCATCATTAGACAAGACATTATGACATTAAATGTAGATACTTGTGTGTGTTACTTAAATTCTCTATGTTGTTTGACTTATTTTCATTATGTATATATCTTGGTTTTCTTATGTTTTATTTGAAACATGTCTTTTCTTTTTAATTGAGAAATGAAATAGGGTGTTATAAGGTCACCCAAGGCTATAATAATTCTTATAAGTGACCTTGATGATGTAAAGTTCACCATTTGCCCATGTACTTTGCACAATGTCCTCTTGGTCATACTTATATCATGGGCCATACTACCAAATTTCATATTTAATGGATTTATTATACTTTGAGGATCCTTATGATAACTATGAAGGATTGTTCATCTACAACCTCATCATTGACCTAATCATCTCTATTCCCATCATTAATCTAATCTTCTTAACCCATTCAACTAACATCCCATATTTTATCCTCATAATCCTCATCTCATCATCTAATTCAAATATTATAACCACTAACATCATCTTGTAATCACTAATCATCATCATTGTTAGAACTACACCAGCCTAAGGTATTTTTATACTATGTAGGCAACACTTGGCCACCTTTCAGTGCCCAAAGATAGTTCAACCATTATCTCTCTTCCATACTCATCCACCCAAATTGAATCAATCATATCCTTGAGATATAATCATTCACCAATTAGTTTGTTGTTCAATAACCATCCTTACAATCATCTCCTTAATCTTTTCATCAATTGCATACACATGTCAATTGGGAATGACACATCATAACCTCCATATTTTATTCCATCAATCATTTATTGGTCAATTAATCATATATATTTTATGGTTCCTCTTTCAATTAAGGAATGACACAAACCATAACTTTATCATCATATTATGGCTCATTAATTTTATATCTCACCAATTCTTCCATTTTCAATTATAATTACTCATCATAACTTTTATTTTCTATCATCACCTTCATCATATTTTTTGACTTTAGCTTTGAGATACACCCATCATTTATATTATAAAATCATCATCTTATCTTGGCTTATATATCTCCCTTGCATTCATCCTTACATGGGATACGTCAAAATATTACAGCCTTTTTATCTTATCATTATCATGTTATGATTTATTCCCCTTGGGGATGTCTTGACAACTGTGACAATGTCATCTCTATTCCCTATGCATGTGTCTTGACTAGGGGCATCATCAATCTATAGCTCATTTCTCAAATTCAAATTAATATTCTATCTCACATTTTTCATCCCATCCCCTTGTCTATCCATATCATCCCACCCATCATTTCTTATTTTTAGTGGCCATCCATCTCATTCTTCCCCACATGTCCCTTAGAGGGGGCATCATATCCACTAACATCATATACTAACATTGATCCATGACATGGTTTTTCTTTGAAATATTATTAATCCTTCCACTTCATCAATTTTTAATTCCCTTTCAAAGAGGGAGAAAATATATGCATCTCAATTTTCTCACTTCATTTAATCTCATTAATATTCCTATTAGTTGACACTAATTCTACTTATCTAATTTATCCCCTTTAGTCCCACTAATTTATCCTTTTAATAATCATTTATATAACATCCCCCCTTCATTATTGTTCATTAACTAACCTTAGTTTTATCCCATTTCTTCATTAATTTCCCTAATCATTTCTTTATCTTATCCTAATCCCTACTTATCTATTATTTAATAATTTTAAATTCCCATGACCTACCTACCCACCTACACTAGCCTACTCCTAGGCTCTCCTACACCCCTATTCCATACTCATCCACCTAATCCATATATAATCCCATATATAAGCCTAATTAATCCCTAAGAGGATTATAGAATTAGATAATTATATAATCCTCTCTATTCTCACCCCTCTTCTCTAGAAGCCTCTAAATCTAGAGGATTCCAAGGAATTTTAAATTACTTTTAATTCTTCACCCTAGATCTCTATGATCCAAATTTGAATTTAAAAAATTTATAATTCCCTCCTTTCTCTATTTAAACCCACCCATACCCCATGGCCAATCCATCTCATGAATACATAAAATCTCCATGTCAAATTAATCCTTGAATCAATAATCAAAATCCTTAATCATGCCATCATAATGTCAAAAAACTAAGTCAATTAACAATAAAAACCATACATTAGAAACATTATTATAGGATGCTCAATTAAACAAATAAATTTTTTAGATTTATCCTATCTTATGATTCTGATTTATTTCCACAATCCTTCCTAATAGGTAGTTTAGTGTTTTGAGTTCAAATTGTATGGTCATGTGATTTAATCAAATAACTCAAAATTTAGGCTATAAATTTCAATCTAGTTTAGTTTCTCAAGAAATTATGAATCATATGTAATTTATAAAATTATTATTTATCCTTATAAAATGTAGATTATTATAATTTTATCTCATCAAGGAGGAAATGCTAAGAGTCACTCTTAATAAATATTTTCATCCATTATATTTAGCTTTTTCCTTATACATTTTCTCAGCCTTAGCTAAACCAATGCAAGCCCTTATGATTGTACATTTGATTGATACATGATAATTAAGAGTGTAAATAATTAGTTTTGGATAAATATTTTATTTTTTCTCTTGATGTTTGTGTTCTTTATTTATCATCCTTTGTTGTGCACTCAGAGAGGGCCTTATCAAATAAACCTTTATAAATTTCTTTACTATTTCTATATACATGTGTATTTGAGTTTAATATATTGTATTTAAATTCAAGGTGGTATCAACAAGTTTAAGTGTTTATTTTAAATATTAGTTTATACATTTTTGAGTGTGATAGCCATATTCAGAAGATAGAATTAGCCTACAACTATCATATCTCAAGAGATTTAGGTTTAGATAAGGTTAATCAAACATGTCATGATACATAAATGTTAGGATTAGTCTATCTTGATTAACTATGTGGGTGAGTAAAAAATAAATATAATTATTATTTTTATTCTATCTCATAATTATCTAAGTGATAATAATAAATCCCTATGTTTATAGGATGATGTTCTATTGAGGGAATATTATTTCCCAGATGTAATAATTAAGAGGTAGTTAGGGACAATATGATATTCTTACATATTTTATGATTATATCTTATTTTATCTAGTTCATGTGGTTTAGATATAAGCTATATAATGCCTACATACATTTCAACTCTTTCCTTTATTTTTAATACTTGATTTTATATATTAATAAAATCTTTCAGGCACTGTCTTAGATATGTGTTAATATCTAGTATCAAAACAATGAGATTATGATATTTTGAAAGGTAGAGGAAGTTATAGAGTAATTGAGAGATTAATTAGGGTTTTAAGATTTTATTGAACCACATAAACCACCTACTTCCCCTAAACCCCAATCCATATCTTCACAATACTTATAAGTTGTAGAAGTAACTAAAGAAATTTGGTGAACTCAATCATAGGCCTGAGTCTAGATACAACTTAAAGGTTTAAAAAAAAATCAATTTATTATTTTGATAATAAATTTAAAATATGATGATGAGGAATTTATGCAAAGGGAGGTGATATTTATTTGGTGGGAGACCCTACACATATAAACACTTCTTCCTCCAACATAATCAACTAACAAAAAAGGCATCCTTCACACATTTTTGGTATTCCATGCAATGAAAGGCATTATTCATCTACTTTCAAGATATTTTGACATGGTGAAAGGTATTTATAAATGGATAAAAATATATATTAAATGATTAAAATATAAATTATACTACATTGTGGTGTCCTTAACCGGGTGTGACATGGTTGAGTCTTGGCATCCCTTTATATTAGTTTTTTCTCTTTATGATGGCATTATTAAATGATATTTTAGCCTCATTAAATTTCATTCCTTCACCTTCAATTAATTGGCCACATACCTGAATGCCCAACCATGAAAATAAAAAAATGAGAGGCATATTTGAGGTATTTAAGATTTACTTTATTTTTAAAAAAAAGCTTTTTTAGTTTTTTAAAATACAAATATCTATTTGATCATTTAAACTAAAAGTTCCCTATATATCCCACTTGGGAAAATCTTATTCCTATGATAGGTTAGGTTTGGGTTCAAAACACAACTAGACCATTTTTTAGAGGTAACCATAGTGGCATCACTATATTTGGTAGTTTAGCTAAAATTAGTCATAACTAGCCAAAAATTGTGAGAAAAGTCATATTTAAAAAAAATTGTATAATATTGTGAATTTGGCCAAAAGAACCAATTTTTTTAAATAAGATAATAATTCCATATATCATTGTAAACAAACAAAAAGATCCCACAAATCAATAATTTTTTTTAGGGGCTGTAATATTTTCAAGGGGAGGAGTTGTATGATTTATTTATTTCTTTTTCTCTCTCACATTGAAATTACATGGACACAAATACAAGTAAAAAATTATTCTTCCTAACTCAAAACTATTTAGATGTGATAATTATGTTACTTCAAAAACTAAAATATGAACACAATTAGAATTTAATAACATTTGGTCAATAGTAGATGTGTTAGATATAAAATATGAAAATGTTATTACGTAGTAAATAAAATTTGATAAAGAGAATAATAAGGATAAATTAATCATTGTTTGGAGTCTTAGATGAAGTTCAGCCCCATATTCATGATGCCAAAATGATAAAATAAGCATGGGATAAACTTAAAACTATGTATGAGTCAAAGAATGACAATGCTTTGCTTAATTGAAAAAGTCAATTACACAATATAAAAATGTAACCAACTAATTTTTTTAAGTCTTTTAAAAGTAATGTTGACACTTTGAGGGAATCACTTCAAGCTTTGTAATAATAAGTGACGGATGTGTCTCTTGTACCTATTGTCTTGAGATATTGACCTTCATCATATAAAATATTAATGATAAATTTGAATATAATAAGTCAAACAATTTGTTTTCAAACATTAGTGGATATGATTCAACAAGAAGCTTTGAACACAACTATAAAATTAGAATAACATTCCTTAGCTTCTTATCATAAAGGCAAAAAATAGATAATATATACAAAATAACATATGAAGTAGGATAATAGTCAACAAGGACCTTAGTCATAAAACTAATGTCAAATGTTTGGTCACAAGGGAATGAATTAAAATATTGTTGGTATAATATATTCCAAAAGGGATCATCTAGTCATCCAAGACCAACAACCAATAATTGTCCCACAAAAATAAAAAACCGTAATGACATTAAAAGGAACATTGGCACAATAAATATCAACAACAAGATAATATTGATGATAAAGAGGGAAAATTTGAAGAAAATGACTTCCTATATTTTCCCCAAGCCCATTAAGAATAAAATTAACATAGTAATATTTGGTATGTTGATTCAGGTGACATTGACATATGGCTAGTAAAAAATATTAGTTCTTCACTTTGATATCTAGTAATATATAAAAGCTCATGTTTCATTGGGTGATGACTCTTATTATTATGTTTGATTGGGTGATGATATCTAGAAAAACATTGGTTCTTCACTTTGATATTTGGTATCGAATCAAAAATTTGAACTAACTAATTTTGATGGACACACCAACCAAGAATCATGTTTCATTAGCTGGCAATTATTATTATTTTCTTCATTAAGTTAGAAAAATTAGTTTACCCCTTGACACACATACATGCAAAATTTAAGATGCATTGTATGTACTTGGTTTAACTAAGAACTTGTTATCAGTTAGTCAACTCTTAGATCATAATCTAAATATTGATTTTGATAGTAAAGGTGTAATATTTTTGTGCTTGATTAAAGATAATTCCAAAATATCCAAAATTATTGGATGATATTCTAATATGGGTCATCTACTTCAACTTGACTTTTTTCAAAAATAAAATTAGGCCTTTTTGTAAAAGATATAAATTCAACACTATTATGGCATAGAATATTTGGTCCCATGAGTTTTGGCTATCTTGACACACTTAAAAAAATTTATATGGTGAGAGGATTACCACATCTTAAAAAGGGTATAGATAATTTTAATAATTTCCTAGTAGAAAACAACATCAAACTCAATTTTAATAAAGTACAATCGGTCTCTTGGTAAACTTGAACTGGTGCATGCCAATCTTTGTGGACCCATGATACCTAGTCATTCTAATTTTAAATAATTCATGTTATTTGAATATGATTTATCAATAAAAATTTGGATATATTATCTTTGTACCAAATACCAATCCTTTAAAAACTTGAAAATTTTCAAAGCCCTTATTGAAATTGTGACTGGTCAAAAAATAAAAACACTCCACTCAAATAAAGAGGGTGAATACTCCAACAATGGTTTAATTTTTTTTTGGAAACACACGGTATTCATCATCAAATATCACCTTATCAGATGCCACAATAGAATGGTGTTATTGAAATAATAAATCATACTATCATGGAAATGGTGTAATGTATGATTGATGATTTAGGTTTAGCTAAAAACATATTGGGCATAAGTAGAAAATAATAGTATATCTACTAAACATGGTTCTCACTACAAATCTTGATGGGGTAATACCAAAATAAGCATGGTTAGGGTGAAAGATATTGATTTCACATATTATATTTTTTATATGTAGATCTAGTATACACATTCCTAAGAAAAAGAGAAATAAAATAAATATGAAATCAAAAAAATATATCTTATTAGAATATAATGATAAGTTACTTATTTATAGATTAATTAATCTAAAAACCATTAAGGTTTGTACTAGTAGGGATGATGAGTTTTTTGAGAAGAAAGAAGTAGATGCTCCTTCCACTCACTCACCTAATGAAAAGATCAATAATATTGTGAAAATAGAAGTTGGTAATCATTTTGATGAGTAAAATTATTATGGTGAATATGGTGAATATCCATCAACCACATGAACCATTCAACATATTCCAAAGTTGTATACAAGGATGATAAGAGATGAAAAATTGGATAGTGTTTTGGACACATCCACTTCTAGACCTAAGACTTATAGTATGGTTTGAAATGAGGTTAATGTGGCCTTAATGAGTAAAGTGATTAAATATATAGATCCTTTAATATTTTAGGATCCCTATAATCAAAACCTTAGAAAGATACAATGAATGTAGAGTATATGTCATTGATGAAAAATAATATATGGAAGCTTTCAAACCTTCCATTAGAAAAGAATTCAATCAATTTCAAGTGTATTTTCAAAACAAAGTATAAATAATATGGTGGTATTTATAATCACAAGGATATAATAGTAGCTTTGGGATATGATTAGAATTAAGGCATTGAATATGAGGAGAAATTTTATCCCATAGCTAAGATAAAAATAATCAGAATGAATCTTACTTTAGCTGCACAATTTGGCTAGAAATTCAACCAATTTGATCTAAAAAGTTCCTTTCTTAATGTGGATTTAAAATAATAAGTCTACACAAATCAACATGAAGATTTTTACATACCTATAAAAGAGGAAAATATGTATAAAGTCATAAAATCATTGTACCATCTCAAATAGGCTCCTAGGTCATGGTATATAAAAATTGATGGGCACATCTTACATCATGGATTCAAAAGGAGTTCATATGATTCTAATATCTATCTAAAAAATAAAGTGGGGAGATAGTGATATTTTTAGTATATGTCGATGATCTATCCATCACTAGAGGTTAAGTGAGGATGATCAAGTCAATAAAAATATATCTAAATTGATCATTTGACATGAAAAATATTAGGCTTCTACATTATTTTCTTGGACTTTAAGTTTGGAAAAGAGAGAATCATATATTTATTTTTTAGTTAAAATATTCCAATATAATGCCTAAGAAGTTTATAAATATGGATTGTACATAAATGGCTACACCTATGAAGACAAGACTATAATTGTCTCACATAGATCCATCACAACAAGTAAATGTAACTCTCTATTGGTAGTTGATTGAGAGTCTCATCTACTTGACCTAAATTATTCTAGATATCAAATATGTAGTTAGTTATATTTCACAGTTCATGTAAAAACCCGAGATTTGTCAATAAAAATAATTAACTTCATATTGAGTTATATTAGAGGAACCATGGATTTTGGCCTAGAATATAAGAATAATGATAACCTATTCTTGACATGATATATGGATTTATATCACACAAGGAACATTGATGACAATAAATCCACTTCAATATGTGTATTATTTTTGGGATTTGAAACTATATCATGGGGGAGTAATAAGAAAAAATATGTTTTAAGGTCTTCTACATACTCAAAATATCATGTGGTAGGAGGAACTATCTGTGAACTGATTTGGCTCTAACATATAATTAAAGGATTATGAATACCATAGGATCATCTAATAATCCTAAATGCTGACAATGAAGGAGTAGTGAAACTTTTTTTCAATCCATTTTTTCATGAGCAAACAAAACACATTATTGTGTAGGTACATTTCATTCATGAACATTTTCAAAACAACATCCAGTTCTAGTATTACCCAATAGAACATCGACGTGTAGATATATATGTGTGGATATATGGGGTTAAAGGGTAATAGGTTATGCTTTATGCAAGGATGGTTAACTAACCTAATGAACAGGCCAATTAATAAAAAATTAGATAAATAATATTATGAAGTTACACAATTGAGATTGTTAAAAATAGTAAAATAAAACTATTGATATATATTAAAATGAATAAGGAATAATGATAGTTTATTGTGCTTATTTTGGTCTGATCTATAAAAATCTAGAATTAGACTAGAATTTGATCTTGGAATAATCATTAGATTCTAAAAATATTATTATTGTGGCCTCATATGCTCCCATCAGATCTAGATAGTTGCATCGATATAGGTGTCCTATAAAAACTAATAATTAGGTCTATATGTGACTAACTAGATATTTTTAGGTTTTCTATCACCTTTCTTATGATGATTTAAGATCACACACATAGGCTCACTCTTTATTAAATTATTAAACTCTAGCTTCCACACCATTAGAGTGATTACAAGAAAAATGGGGTAATGGGATCATGGTGTTGAGATACCCTAAGATATATTTTATCAATGGGCACTACCTACATATTAAATACTTTGAAAAGGACCTCAAAATTATGTATCTCTTCCCTATGTATTAGCTTGTGTGTACATAAGGATGTAATGTGTGATAAGTAATTACATGCAGTAACCTAACTTGTAACTTAGCAAATATGGCTCATGAAATATTGTTCAAATGATTCAGATCCATGGGAATAATTATCCTATGCCTAATATATAAATATGGATGAATAAGGCATGTTTTTTCATTTGAATTCTTAATTGAGTTATTCTTGGTAAGTTTCATAGTGATTTCTTGATGTATTACAAGTGAGGAATGAATGAGGGTTAAGATTGTATATGTACCAATACATTTTAGAAATATTTGACACTAAATCACTTAATTTTACCTTTAGGATACATTTTATTTTCAAATTGGATGAATTTTTTGCACTAAAAACTTTGTATAAAAAGTGGACACTTGTGTTGATGCAAGTGTCTATCTAGGGCATGAATACCAAAGAAGATAGAAAAGAAGTATCGGTCTAAAACTAGAAATGAAGGATAATGGTCAGATTTAGAGATTTTTCATAATATAAAATTCCTATTCATTAGGATAGTAGTGGTTAGACTAATATATAATCAATTTAGGCATAAAGAGATAGTGAAAGCAGGGCTTTTGGAATCGGGCATGTTTATAATTACAATTGTATTGGATATTTGCCAAGCATATAAGACAAGAGTACTACATAAATTAGACTTTAGTATCTACATCTGTTCACTTTAGAGCATGTCTAATTAAAGGGGAATATTTTAGGATTAGTCTAGTTTAATTCACCATTAGGGTGAGTAATAAATAAATATAATTGTTTATTTTATTTTCTATCTCATCGTTGTCTAGGTGATAATAATAAATCTCTATGTTTATGGGATGATGCTCTATTGAGGTGATAATATATCTAGGATGTAATAATTTAGGGCTAGTTAATGACAATATTCCATTCCTCCATATTTTCAAATTTTAGATTATTTGATCTAACTCATGTGGTTTGGATATAAGTTATACAATGCTTATGTACATTGTATATCTTTCCTTTATTTATAATGCTTGATTTTACATGTTAATAAAATCCATCAGGCACCATCATATTTATTTATTAATATTAATGTTCAAGTCATGACTAATTGTAAATATACTGACCTGGAAAGATGGATACCTACCTACCAATGTCAAAGGGAAGGGTTCCAAAGAATTTAGGCCAATGACACAAGGTAATTCTAACTAGACATCTAATGGTAAAATAAATGGATTGTTAAAGTAAATGTAAGTAATTTTGAATGTAAATTAAATTAAAATAAGGGAAAGGGTTATAAGCATAGCTAATAATGTGAACTAAATGAAATAAAAGAAAGAGCATAAGGTTATAAATACTTACCTTAACGGGGACCCTTAGAGATTCAATCTCCCCCTGGCCAATGTGGTTTGAAAGATATTATTGTGGTTGTGAAAATATCAAATGATGGAAAATATTCTCTAAGTCAACTAAGGACCTCATACAAAATATCCAATAATTTTTCAAGACAAGATTCTACATATAACTCCTCTACATGGAATTAGGGAAGACATGTAAGTGCAAGAAGATAAGAAAAGTGTGAAATAATGAGTGTGTCTGATTAAAAATGAAATATGAATATATATATATATATATATATATATATATATATATATATATATAATGGTAAAATACTCAAACTTAAATTATTATGATGGTTCAGGGTGTAGAAGCATACATACAAGTACATGAAGCATGCAAAGGTAGGCCAAGGGGCCAAATTACAAGGGACATATGTACATGTCACTAAATCTAAGAATACATACAAGGACATGTTCAAATGCCCACATATGTAAGAAATAATAAATTTGGATTAGAGACACATAGAAGGACATGTTCAAATGTCCACATATAGAAACAACAAATCACATTAAAGGACATGGGCACATGTCCAAGTCATAAAAATAGAGAAGTGGTGTAGAGACAAAGAACAATGACATATTCAAATGCCCTCAAAGATTGAATAATCATAACAAATAAAATCAAGTATAATAAACAAAATAACTATAAATGAAATCATGTATAAATGTGTATTAAAAATATGTGTAAATGCTATGATGCACATATACTAAGTCTAACTAGTGATAGTCAGAAAAAAAATCTAAGCAATGAGTAGTAATGAGTAGAAATGATAAATATCAATATATTTATATGCATAAACTAAATTTTATAGTATGTAAGGATGGAACCTAGTAGTAGGAACTATATATGATATACCCCTGAGTGGGTGGATGTATCAAATGTATAAACCTAGATCAATGTATATGCCCCTAATGGGTAGATGATAGCTAGTTTGGATCAGTGTAGTGGACCAGATTCCTCTATGAAATCTACAAGAACTCAATAAGAACAATTGAATCATATGTGTATGATAAAATTGATTATAATAGGAAAACTAGCAATATGTAATATATAGGAAGTAGTATAAATGTAAATATAAAAATGCATACAATCTACAAATTTTGTGTTTAGGAAATATTTGAATGTTTTTTGTATTTTGAAATGTTATATTTTTTTTGTGTTTTTATGAGTATAATCTATGTATAAAAAAATGAAAAAAATAGTGTAAAAGGATCATGAGAGATAAGGAAGTATGTACAAGAGTAGCAATCACAGTAACCAATGAGTCTCATGGGAGACTCACTATCACCATGACTTGTGTTAAAAATGAGAACTATGATCATGTGTGTGGCATGAAATGGAAAATATGAGCCCATGATATATTTTTTTATATAATCTAAGTATGAAGCTACCTATATAGTGATGTTATGATGTTGTGGCATTGACTATGATACCCTATGAACTATATGGGTCTTAGGAACCCATCTAGTATAATAAAAATCTATAGGTGATGCAAGTTCCCTATGATAAGAACCCATATACCCTATTAAAATTTATCTTGGTGTAATTTGAGTAAAGGAAGGCCCTCTAGAACCTATAAAATATTGTTGATGCAGGGGTATCTCTAGTAATGGTTTTTGTGGGAGAGTATGTGTATGTGTACAAACTATATAAATTTACCTAGCCCTCACTAATGAATATGTTACACATTATGATGTATGCATAGGATTTGTACTCTTTGTTATAATTGATAACCATAAAATATATAGTAATTGGTGATGAAAATTTAACTTATGTCTATGATGGAACTATGGCTAGAAACTATGCCAATAACTATGCTTGAATGAGTAGAGGATACTCATATGGGACACCCTCAACCTTAACCACCTAATTACCTTGTATATATTTTAGGTATATATGTACTATATATGGGATGGCTCATAGATATTGTACCATGTCCTACCCAATAATATGTTGAATACACCTGCACTAGGTACTATTAGGAATTGAGTGCCTATGTATGTTGGTCCCACCTATAATGGAAGAAAAAACTCCTAAATGAAGCTATTTTCACCAAATATTTCATCCTAGAGGATTTTTTTCAAGAATAATCTAATATTTTGCTTAACATTGGAATATCTCTAGGATTATGGGTTGCCTATAGTAGAGGTAGACCTTTAGGTTTAAGGGATAGCTCTTTGATTGATCCTTAAGTGCTTTTCACCTACACTAACTAGTTTCTTAGATAAAAAGAGGTATAAGTAGACATGAAAGTAAGATTTTCTAAGTGGATGATACACCAAAAATATCTCTACAATATTACCATACAAGTGCACTAAGAGACCAGACTCATAACACTAGTCTTAGAATCCTAAATTAATCTAACATTAGTATTTCAATCATGGAGGTGATATGCATGAAAATGTAGACATCCAATTCCTAACACCATTTGTGTTGAAATTGTCAATCTTACTCGAATTGCACTCAAATGCACATTTTAGGTCAAAATCTATAAAACACCCTAAATGGTTCAAACTTGTCACTAACAAGTGCTAGTTTAGGTCAAAGCATCCCTAAATAGGGTAGTGCATTTATGGGCCAGCTAACTTTGATAAGATCATTTCAAGTCAAAATGATGATTTCACCTTTTGTGCTCTAGATTGCTCTTCTCTCATAAATTCATTAGTACACATCATGTACCATTATTATTTGGTGTTGGAAACATCTTAAATGGGAATACATCTCCAATGCATCTAACATCACCTTCCAGTTCCTCTCCAATCAAATTATGACCTAGTAATATGACTTTCTGACCATTTTTATTAATTATGCACTAATTTCCAAAGAATTACACTAAACTTGATTAAACTTACTTAATCTAATTAATCTAATTTAAGAGCTTAAGTAAGAATTCCATAGATATTTTTTTAAATCTCATTATTGGAAATTGATTTTGAATATTTGCATCACCTAGTGACATCATCTATGGGGTGGCATCCATCAAGCCATAAGTGCATAAAATATCAAGACTATGGGTCATCCATGCCTAGTTAATGCCTCTCATGCCTATTTAATGCTTATTTATCTTGAGGATATTTATGAGTTTAATTCCAAATATTAGGATTATACATAGCCACACATCTCAATCTTGAGATGGATGGTCATGGTTAATCCTAACCAATCTCAAAAATTTATAAATAGAGAGGCTATGGACATGATTTTTAAGCTAGAATATTGCAAAGTTATAATGTTAAATTATTTCCACAAGGTTTTCCATTTGATCATAGATTTGGCTTGTAAGCTTTATTGATAGGCTAATTTAGTGATTTAGAATCATGAACCTAAGTTTTATGGAGTGTTATTGAGGCATTGGAGGAGCTTACCACCATTGTTGACAAAGACAAGGATGCTTGATCAAGGGAGAACATGTTTTTGAGCCACATGGGTATGGTGAATCCATTTGGGAAGGTAATATAGTGTTACTTTATTTAATTTGTTTCTTGATATCCTTTATAATTCCCATTGGAATAGATAGGCTTGGTTAATTATTTATTTATGCATGTTTCATTATTTATTCTTTATCAATGATCAAAAATTTCCCTACTAGGGCAAAAATATTTTATCACGATCAAATTTGCTATACTAGAGTACTTATTATATTCTCTTTGGAGACCCAATTATAGTGGTGCTTCTTTGCCTAAAGTATAACATTCTCCCTTTTCCTTTAATTTAAATATCTCCACATTAAATCCCATTATGGTAATATTTTAGTGTGAAACTTGTCTCAAGATTGATCAATGTCATAAGCATGTAGCTTGTACTCTCAAATTAGGTACATTTACAGTGTGTCCCCTACATTTATAGATTGTATCTTTCTCATTCCCCTATCTCTAGGGCCTATTATACCTCTCATTATATTTTTATCACTAATGGTAATCACATGTGTAAGCATTAGCTCATCTAGATGTGATCTATTATATAGGTTAATATCTCACTTTCTCTCTCTTTTTGAGAGTCCATCCTTCTCTTTCATCCTAGTATGTCCTCGCGAGGGGGCATCATCGGTCTATTCCAATTTTTTCATGACAACTATTTTATTTGAAAAGATGTCAATTCACCTTAATGTCTTGTTATGCCTTCTCAAATAGGGGCAAAGTGTAGACATCCAATTCCTAACACCATTTGTGTTGAAATTTTCAATCTTACTTGAATTACACTTCAATGCACATTTTATGTCAAAATCCATAAAATGTCTTAAATGGTTCAAAATTTTCACTTAAAAGTGCTAGTTTAGGTCAAAGTATCCCTAAATATGTAGTTTAGGTCAAAGTATCCCTAAATATGGTAATGCATTTTATGGGATAACTAAATTTGATCAGATCATTTGAAGTTAAAATGATGATTTCACCTTTTGTGATCTGGATCACTCTTCTCTCCTAAATTTATTGGTACACATCACGTACCATTATTATTTGGTGTTGGAAACATCCTAAATGGGAATACAGCTCTAATACATCTAACATCCCCTTCCAGTTCCTCTCTAGTCAAATTATAACCCAATAATATGACTTGTTTACCATTTTGATTAATTGAGGGCCAATTTTCAAATAATTGCACAAATGTTGATTAACCTTGTTTAAGGCCAATTAATCCAAATCAAGAGCTTAAGTAGATTTTCCACGAGAGTTGTTGAATATTTATTTTTGAAAATTGATTCCTATTATCTTCATCATCAAGTGACCTCATTTCTTGCGAAGACATACCTAGGCCATAAATGCCACAAATATTAGGATTATGGGTCACCCATGCCTAGTTAATGCCTCCCATGCCTCTTCAATGCCCCTTCTTCCAAGATCATGATGAAGATAATTATGGATTTAATTCCAAATATTAAGATTATCCATAACCACACATCTCAATATTGAGATGGATGGTCATGGTTGGTCCTAACCAATCTCAAAAATCTATAAATAGAGAGGCCATGGACATGAATTTTAAGATTGAATATTACAAAGTTATACTTTTAAATTATTTCTACAAGGTTTTGCATTTGATCATAAATTTTTCTTGCAAGATTCATTGATAGGTTAGTTTATTGATTTGTAATAATGAGCCTAAGTTTTATGGAGTGTTCTTGAGGCATTAGAGGAGCTTACCACCATTGTTAACAAAGACAAGGATGCTTGATCAAGGGAGAACATTTTTTTGAGCCACATGGGTATGGTGAATCCATTTAGGAAGGTAATATGGTGTTGATTTCTTTCATTTCTTTTTTGATATCCTTTTTAATTCCCATAGGAATAGATAGGCTTGGTTATTTAGTTATTTATTCATGTTTCATTATTTATAGACTAATGCTTGACTAACTTGCTTTGTAATCCTCTCTATAAAAACTATTGAAGGTAAGTGAACTAGAGATCAGTTAAAGATAATAAGGATAATTTTACACTTTAAAATAGACTCATACACTTTAAAATAGTTCATGATACCTGTTAGAGTGAAACAACTTGCATCAAACATGGAAGGATTGAGAGAAAGCAAGGATATATATAAATCCGTTGAATTTTCACTATACCTCACTTTACATACTCAGACAAGATAGTTTATAAGCTCAAAACTAGATTTAATATCTTATTTCAAAGGAAAATTATAGTATTAAACTAGTAGGGATTCACTATATGAGGTATGTAATTAGAATATAATAGCCAAAATGGCTTGTATTTATAGAATGTGAGAAGAAAGAGAAGAAAGTGTAGGTCAAGGTTCATAATGCCACATTTTAAGGCATGAAAAATTGTTACATTAAATATTAATGAAGTGAAGAACATATTTATAGAAGGTTTTCTTGGACAAATTTCCATCTAAAGCAAGAAACTCTCTAAAACTAGCATAGGGGTCTTCAACTATCTTCTTAGAAACCTCCTTCATGATTAGGCATCTTTTGACTACTCAAAAAAATACTAGGGAGACTTGAAACATGTGAATTATCAAGGAGTATTTAAAAACATGCCATAATAGTCATACTATGTCTCCCAAAGTCATATTCTTCTTATGGACACTTATTTTCACCATATGCAGTCATTCATTAAACCTCTTAGCCTCATTTCTCACATTTTTCACCTAAGTGGCCTTTAATTTATCAATATAATCAATGAAAGTGGTTATATGACACCTATATAGGAACCATATACCTTACATTCCATGATTTAGGCCATAAAAGGTCTAAAAAACTAACTTATCAATCTCTCACTTAGAACTCACTCTCTATATTCGCTCTCTACCAAATATTGCCTAAGATTAATGAATTATCAAAAGTGTTTCCATGGTTATATATTATGATAAATTTAAATAGGTATTTATAATAGGTATCCATTGACCCACTCAAATAGATCTCACCTACTCATCTTCTTCTACACCTATAAAATAATCAAAACTTTTGAAGAAACCTTGTTTTCACCTTATCCATACAAGTAGGGTATGGACTAAATATTTAGGATATCACATGGGAGATTCCTCTACAAGTTCAAAATAATGTATAGTCTATACTACCCCATATGCATTAATATTCTTTCCTATCTTATTCATTGGGTCCTAAACAAGGGTTTAGGAGGGTTTTAACACATTTTGCTATAGAGCCTGGACATTCAAATGCCAAAAAAATTCTACAAAAAAAGTTATGGATGTCATTATACCATTCCTAACTCCTTAGACCACCATTATTAGTGTCTGTATAAGTGTGAGTGTCTTAATTTGGCCTATCAAGCTTCTCTTTTACACTATATGCACCATGGAGTGAGTTTGAGCCAAAAATGATCCCTTTAGAAATGTTATATACACACCAATGATTTAAAATAGTCTCATACCTTCCCCTAAAGTTTATCAAATGCATTTAAAGGTTCATATTTCCTTATAAGTGAACTCAAACCCCATTAGGGCTTTAGGCCTAGTCCTATGCCTAATAGCCTTGACTGTGTTCATGACCTATAACCACCTCTAATTGGATTATCAGTACTTCAACACCTATTTTATATTTTTCCATGATAAAAAAAACTCCCCACACCCTTATTTAAGTTTTTCCAAGATTCCTAACTCATTCCCTTACAATTAACTTACCCAACTTGTAGTCTAGACTGCTTGGGAGTGTCCTTTATCATAGAAAGAATAAAGGGTATCTCCATTATTTTCTCAAACAAAATAAGGTTATAATGGCTTATAATATGTATTTATAACATTATATACAAATTTGTAAATTTTTATCATACCTTTAGAGTAATCAATGTTTCAAATCCTAAAGACAAACTTTCAGACAATGAGAACTGTGTATAGAATTTATATGTAGAGTTGGGTTTATTAGTTTGTCCTTATCTTATGTATTTATATGATATGAGAATATTATGAGGTTTTTTAATATCTCTTTGATAGTGATCACAATTTTCAACCATAATCAATCTCTACCAAATCTTTTATCATACATCTCCATTTGACTAGGCTTAGTTTGCCCACTATAGTAGACTATGTTACTCAGGAAAGGGAAATATCTATATGTGTCTTACATGATGGACCTTGTATCTCATTATTAGGTTCCCATTGAAGTAATAAATTTCATATATAACTTTTTATAACTCACTTCATGCCATGTATTAGGGCTTATATTTACTACCTTTCTATTAACACTACCTTGAATTGGTCTTTCCACTATAACAAATTATAAGTGGCACTCTTTAGACCAAAAAGACCCACATAAATTATTTTCAACCCTTGAAAATTTTATTGAATACCCAAATATCCTTACTATATCATTTTATTCTTTAACATAAGTGAATATATATGTCACCATGGTTCTCAACCTGTAGTCTCTTATCATCAATTATGTGTATGTCTACAATCAAACTATAGGTGTACTATTTGAGGACTTATGGAATCTTCTTATACGTGTTCATAGGGCCTGATTAATGTATTTAATTTATTTTATTTTTTAATAGGTAATTAGGCTATGGGATATATCTATTCTATCTTGAGATACGTGTTTCACTTCTCACCATCATCCATACACTAGATGTCATTTAAAAATTTCCTCAAGATTGGTTTGGACTAAGAAACACTATGTATATTGAGTGTTTCCAGTCAACACTTTCTTGGATTGAATTTCATCATCCATGCATCATCCCTAATAAATAAAATTGATTATTATTATGTTTTCATGTGACTTATAGTCTGAAAATTCCATAGAGGAGCCATTAGATTAACCTAGACATCATATATCTCCATCATTATAAGGTGTTGTGTGTGGGAAAAATGTCCTTTCAAAGATGTTAAGCTAAGACATACATTTTACAACTTTATTCAATTATGCACATTTAATCCAAGATCTTGATATCGACATAAGGTCTAAGGGTGATCTATCATATTAACAAACTTGTGGCTAGATCCAAGGGTCTCCATTCTTGAAACCTCATAACTTTTCCCAATGTCTCAAGTTTGTATGACTTTCTCTTTCTTATAGATATCCATCTATGTTCACTATGAGGAGTGGTCTTACTCCACTTAAATTATGATATTTATTTATATTATCATGACTATATGAGAGTATAAATTGAACTCAAACCTCTCTAAGGTCTTTTCAACACTATTATGCTTCACTTATATTGACCTTAGACCCCATTTTAGACTACCTATAGGTGTTAATGGATATAAGACTATGAAATAGGGTGGAACTATCATCATCCCCTTAGCCATAATCTTCCTCAAAATCACATTTAATGAAGGATATGATAAATCATGCTTTGTGAATCTAGAAATAAGTATGTTACCTTGATCTAAAACCACCTTCAAGAGAGAGAAACTCTACAATCAATAACATTGTTTACAACCTGCACCATGCTTTCTACTTAAAGAACAAAGGAGTAATTTTCTTGTCTCTCATGGCCAAAAGTGACAAAAATAATGTAAGACATGTGATAAGGTTGATCACGCTCTTTAAGATCACATATACTATCTAGTTTTCATATATCTATGCAAGTAAAGAGGAAACTTGAAGGGTATGGAAAAGAGCATGAAAAAAAGAGGAAAAAATTCTTACCAATGTTTCATAAAGCATAAGAAACCAATAATATATATCTAACCATGGATCTTAAATACAAAGACTAATTTCATCCTTCAAGTGCACTTTCCCTTATTCACCTTCTCCTGGTCATACCATGCAAATACTGGTTGACTACTTTTACTTCCCTAAGACAGTGATCAAGAAGATATGATAGTTATGATAAATTTTAGGTAGTTCAAAGATGATAAATCATGAAATTTAATTTAGGGGACTTGAGGAGACATTTTTGAAACAACCACATGTGCCAAAACTCCTTCACAATCCATATAACTACCCAAACTCTTCCTTTTTCAATTATTTTCTTATTTTCAATGTAGAACCCTATAGATTTTTAGTTACAAAACTAGAAACTGACATCTTCTAACATCATACACATTGAATTACACTTGTACACCTTTTTATTCTATGTGAAACATATGTAGGTCTATTCAATGACCTGAAAAGTGACCCCTAGATGACATAAGATCAACTAAGGACTAAAAATGAATATGACAAAGCTAAAGCACATTATAAATGACATCATTAGGACCATGGGAGACATTTAACACTCTATGGGACCAATACATAAGTTTTAATCTATAATGGTTGACCTAATTTGACTTTTGGTCAAATTGGTCAATAGTATTGGTGATTTCTTAAGGGTGGTAAAATAACTATACTAAAGATCAGTAGCCTTATCCTATCTATAGACATCTAATTCCTAACACCATTTGTGTTGAAATTTTTAATCTTACTTGAATTACACTCAAATGCCCAAATTAGAACAAAATCACTAAAAACACAATAAATGGTTCTATCTTGTCATATTAAAGTACCAATTTAGGATAATGTATCCATAAATAGGGTAATGTAATTTATATGATACCAAAATTTGATTAATTCATTTTGAGTCAAAATGATGATTTAGCCTTTTAGTGCTTTGGGATACTCCTTTATTCCAATTCATTAGTACACATCACATAACTTTGTTATTTTTTATTGGCAATATCCTAAATGGTAATATGGTTCCAATGCATCTAAAATCACCTTCCAATTCTTCTCGAGTAAAATTATGACCCAGTAATATGACTTTTTGACCATTTTGATTAATTAGCACCAATTTCCAAATAATTACACAGATATTGATTAATATTATTTAAGGATAATTAATTAAAATCTAGACCTTAAATGGATTTTCCATGGAGGTTATTGATTATTTCAATATTAGAAATTGATTCCCAATATCTACATCACCTAGTGACATAATATATTGGTGGAATCCATAATCCATAAGTGCATAAAATATCTAAATTATGGGCACCAATGCCTAATTAATGTCTTTTCCTCCAAAATCATTATGAGTCTATTTATTAATTTAATTAAAAATGTTATATTAATTCATGTCCACACATCTCAATCTTTAGATGGATGGTCATGGTTGATCTTAGCTCATTTCCAAAATATATAAATAAAAGGGCATAATACACAATTGTTTAAGCTAAAAAAATTGTAGATTTATAATGTAGAATTATCTCCACATCCTTTTGTGTTGATCATTTATGTTATTTTCAAGCTTCATTTGATATAATAGATTATATATTTATTCTATTGAGACTATGCTATGCATAGTGTTATTAATGCAATGGGGGAGCAAAGAAGCCATTTTTGATAAAGATAAGATCATTAGTTCAAGGGAAGAACATTCTTGAAGCTGATCTTAGGTGGTGGAATTGATTTGGTAAGGTAATTGGTATTAATTTCTCTCAAATTGTTCTTTATTTGTTGGAAATATTGTCATTGATGTCAAAGGTCTAGCATTATTGGTGATAAAGGCCCCATTGCATTTAATGATATTTTTAATTGTTATATCTTGGCTAATGTGAGTTAATATTTATTTAATATTAACGAATATATTTTTGGTTTCATATGAGACAAAAGAAGGGCCCATGGAGAAGTCAAAGTGCCACGGGGTAAAGACAAAAGAAGGATGGGACACATTTTCCTATGAAGAGTCATCTTGGGGAATTCCAAGAGTCACCAAGTGAAGACAAAAGAGGAAGGGCACAATTTCTCATGAAGGGACACTTTGAGGAATATGAAAAGTCACTAAGATAAGGACAAAAGAGGGAAGGACGTTTTTGCTCATGAAGGGTCACCACATGACTTTTCAAAGGCAAGGATATGAAGGGTCAGACAATTTTGGCACCATTTTCCATGAGGATTGAAGGGTCAGAAAGGGGGAAGGCCAAAGGTCATTTGGAAAGATATAAATAAAGGCTTGAGAAGCCATTTGTAATAAGAGAGAAAGAGGTTGATTTGATTTTGTAATATCTAGCTTAGAAGAGAAATTGTAAGAGATGAATATGATTTGTATTTGTTATATCTAGATTAGAAGAGAAAAGGTGATAGAGAGGAAATAGATGTTGTAATAAACTATCATTTGTTGAGATAGCAACATTGAGAGATAGTTGTGTGGTATACATAAAGGGGCTGGTGCTCCTATGGGTTGGTGCTCACGAATTGTTACTGGGTTGGTGCTCGGCAAAGGTGTTGGTGCTCATGTGGGTTGGTGCTAATGAATCATTGCTAGGTTGGTGCTCCTGTGGGTTGGTGCTCATGAATAGTTGTTGGGTTGGTGCTTAGCAAAGGGGTTGGTGCTCCTATGGGTTGGTTCTCATGAATAGTTTTTGGGTTGGTGCTTAGCAAATGGGTTTGTGCTCCTACAAGTTGGTGCTTTCAAATATTGTTTGGGTTTGTTCTAATTCATATACTTGAGATTGTTCTCTGTGGTTTTTCCCACATTGGGTTTCCATGTTATATCTGGTGTCTCTCTCTTATGTGGTGTTTATTGTTTTAGTTTTATTGCATATCTTGAATGTTTAATTAAGTAGAATTTGATTAAGGGTAAGTTTTATAAGATATATGATATACTGATTCACCCCTCCTCTCAGTATATCCCATGCTTAACAATTGGTATCAGAGCAGGTTTCTTTAGAAAGGGTTTAATAGCTTGAAGGTAGATCAAGGAAAGGCACAAATGGCCAAGTAGATAAAGAAGGATAATCAAGAGTTGAAATATGTGGTTGAATCTCTTAAAGAATAGGTGTGTATCTTGGATTCTAAGTTGGCTATAGAAGAAAAGAAAATAAGATATTTATTCAGGATCTTAAGAATTAGTTAGAGGTTGCAAATTCATGTTTGAAATCAAGAAAAGAAGAGTGTAATTAGTTTAAGGTTGAGTTAGGTTCTTTAAAGGATAATCATGAGAAGCTTATAATCAAAGTTGAGAAAGATCATGAAAAATTAGTCCAAGGAAAGAAGGATGTAATTTTTCAAGTCAAATCAAAGAAGCCAATCAGGCAGCCCAATGCTTTCAAGTTTTCAAATTCTCTTTATGGCCATTGTTTTATTTGTCATCATGTTGGTCATAGGGCAAGAGACTGTATGAGGAGAAGCAATCAGTCAAAGGGAGATCTTAGTCACATTCAAGAAAAAGGTATGAGAAATATTGTTTGCTTTTGTTGTCATGAGGTTGGCCATATTGCTAAATTATGTCAAAATAAAGTAAAGAGATATTCAAGTTATGTCAAAGGATATAGAGCCCCTAGAAAATATGAGAAGAGTCAAATTAAGGTTTGGAGACCTAAAATAGTAAATGTTGATCAGGTTGAGTTTAAGAGTGAAAATGAATTACTTGCTATAGTAGATAAAGAATTAGATAAGAAGGATTGTGTAGAATCTCTTGTTACATTTGAGCACGAGCTTTGTTAAGATAAGATAGTTACAAAAGTTGAGAAGATGAAAAACATCATAAACTTTGAGGTTAGTAAGTCAAAAAGGTTAGACATGCTTAAACAGATTCTAAAAGAAAAACACAAGAAGATCAAGGAAGAAATAAAGGAGATGTGGGAATTTCCTGGGATTTGTTTCTAGGACCCTTTGTGTGGGGTGTCTCTTCTAGGCTTCAAGGAAACACTTTTAAGGAAAAATTAAAGCATGGTGGATGATATTTTGTCTTGGCTATGTTGCAGGACAAGAAGGTGAGTTGAAAAATTAATTTGTATATCTTTTGAGTGAATAGATTTTTGAAGAAATTTTTGCAACAGTGTTAAGATTTGAGGCTATTAGAATGATTCTTGCATATGCAGTGTTTCAAATAATTATGGTCATAAGAAATTAGAATATTGAAAAAGAGCTAACTATTTTTAAAATAAGAAGAAGGATACTCATGTAGATTCAATGAATAAGGATCAACGTTTCAAAGCTCCATTCATCAAGAAGAAGGTTCAGACATGTTCATGGTAGAAGAAACAACTTGAAGATTCTATATAACTTTGCATGTAAGAAATAAAGATCAGCCATAGTTCGTCGATAGTGGATGTTCGAGGCATATGATAGGAGATAAAATTAAGTTCATAACTATAAAGAAGATCAATGGTGGTACAGTGAGATTCGGAGATAAAACCATTGCTAGGATAGCTAGAAAAGGTACTTTGAGTTTGGATTATGGTAGAACTAAGACTAAGAATGTTTTATATGTAAAAGGTCTTAAGCATAATCTATTGAGTGTTAGTCAAATATGTGATCAATGATACACGTTAGAGTTTCATAAAGAAGGCTGTGAGATTAGAAGAAAAGATTAAAATGAGTTGATTTCAGATGCTCAAAGGACAGGGAACAATGTGTATGTATTGTTAGATATCTTCTCAAAGGCATGATCAAAGGACACATTCAAAGATCTATGAGAGGAGTTGGGAGTAATTTCTATTACTTCCCACCATTGATGTTCAACATCAGTTGAGGGGGAGCTAAGTGTTAGCTTCAGGTAGGCCCTTTTGCCATTGATGTCAAAGGGTGAGAATAATAGGTGTAGGGACAGGTGTAGAAATAGGTACATGAAACAAGTATAGATTGTTATAATAAGGGGGAGTTATTGTATGTTTTCAGATGATAGTATGTGTAGGTGATAGGATGTGGCAGTTTTAGGATTGAGGTTGCCATCAATGACAAAGGGGGAGATTGTTGGAAATATTGTCATTGATGTCAAAGTTCTAGCATTATTGGTAATAAAGGCCCCATTGAATTTAATGATGTTGTAATTATTATATCTTAGCTTATGTGAGTTAATATTTATTTAATATTAACAAATATATTTTTGTTGCATATGAGACAAAAGAAGGGCCCATGGAGAAGTCAAAGAGCCATGAGGTAAAGACAAAAGAAGGATGGGATGCATTTTCCCATGAAGAGTCATCTTGGTGAATTCCAAGAGTCACCAAGTGAAGACAAAAGAGGAAGGGAACAATTTATCATAAAGGGACACTTTGAGGAATATGAAAAGTCACCAAGATAAGGACAAAAGAGGGAAGGACATTTTTGCTCATGAAGGGTCATCACATGACTTTTCAAAGGCAAGGATATGAAGGGTCATACAGGTTTGGCACCATTTTCCATGAGGACTGAAGGGTCAAAAAGGGGGAAGGCCAAAGGTCATTTGGAAAGCTATAAATAAAAGCTTGAGAAGCCATTTGTAATAAGAGAGAAAGAGGTTGATTTGATATTGTAATATCTAGCTTAGAAGAGAAATTATGAGAGATGAATATGAATTGTATTTATTATATCTAGCTTAGAAGAGTAAAGGTGAGAGAGAGGAAAGAGATGTTGTAATAAACTATCATTTGTTGAGATAGAAACATTGAGAGATAGTTGTGTGGTATACATAAAGGGGTTGGTGCTCTTATGGGTTGGTGATCATGAATTATTGTTGGGTTGGTGCTCGAAAAAGGGGTTAGTGCTCTTGTGGGTTGGTGCTCATGAATAGTTGCTGGGTTGGTGCTCAACAAAGGGGTTAGTGCTCCTGTGGGTTGGTGTTCACAAATTGTTATTGGGTTGGTGCTCGGCAAAGGGGTTGGTGCTCCTATGGGTTGGTGCTCATGAATAGTTGTTGTGTTAGTGCTCAACAAAGGGTTTAGTGCTCCTATGGGTTGGAGCTCATGAATAGTTATTGGGTTGGTGTTTAGTAAATGGGTTCGTGCTCTTGCAAGTTGGTGCTTGTGAATATTTTTTGGGTTGGTGCTCATTACATATACTTGAGATTGTTCTCCATGGTTTTTCCCACATTGAGTTTCTATGTTATATCTGGTGTGTCTCTCTTGTGTGGTGTTTATTATTTTAGTTTTATTGCATATCTTGAATGTTTGATTATGTCAAATTTGATTAAGGGAAAGTTTTATAAGATATATGATATACTGATTCACCCCCCTCTCAGTATATCCCATGCTTAACATCATTATCATTAGTAAAACCCTATTGGAATAGGTTGGATTTGTTTGATTAGTTTTTTATGAATTTTCATGGATTTATTGACTAATGCATGACTAACAACATTTATAATCCTTTTTACATCTTGGCACACCTTGTAGGACTCATGAAGTCCATTTTAGTAAGGAAGACACTATTGTAATTCTAAATTTCCATTTTAGTTATTAAAAATCCCTTTAACAACATTTTTATACTTGTCTTCTCATGTTTTTGTGCACTCATAGGTTACATAGTGACCATCACTGGTTCTTAATGATCATCGACGATTACGGATAATCACCCATGGTCAGGTTGCAGGGGAAAGAAACTTAATTTTTTTCATTTTGAGAATTTTATCAAGTTTGTTTCTAACAAATTGGGTCTTCTAAGTCTTTGGTCTAAATATAGCTTTGATCTAGAAGCCTAACATATGGAGATTTTATCCTAACATCATTTTTGAAGCATTACATTGTTGCCTAAGGGTTCACAAGTAACTATCGATGGTTTTTTTTAACCTACATCAATTAAAAATCAATCAACAATAGTATGCAAGAATTAGTGGTGGTTAATAGTGACCATCAGTAGTCACTATGTTTTCTAAAAAACACAAACCCAAGAGGACTTAAATGAAAGTTTCTTGTCTCATTTACAAAAGTACTTCAAACCTAAAAAGGATGCTCACAATTTTTATGTAGGACCCATGAGGAAAGTGAACATTTAAGCTTATTTAAGTCTTTTTAACCTCCTTTTGGTGCTTAAAAATATTTAGTAATATTTTCATTTGGTGCTTTAAAGGAAAAAATGCTTGTTTATGTTGAATGTTTTGTATTTTTTCTTTAAAAGTTTTTGCAACTTAAGGCCAAAGGGCCAAATAAAATCATTAAACACTTCAATTTAGTTATTTAAAAGCAAACTCAGTTCAATGTTTTATTTTAAATAAGTCATTTATCATTTATTATTTATTAGAATTGTTTGAATGAAAAAGAATTTATGTGTATGCTCTCCCCCATCCCCTATAAGTAACTTGTAGGATAAAGCACCATTTTCATTACAAATTATGCCTCAGTCCAAAAGCATAAAAAGCATGTTGTCAAGGCTTTTCCCAAGACCCACATGGATTAGGTGTTCTACAAACAACCATAAAGAATTTTTACTTAGTTTTATATTTCATGAATTTTGGCTTATGAGGTGGATTTCATCACCTCACATAAGTTATATAGGGAAGATTTGACCTAGGGATTCATCTCCCAACATCATTTTCAAACCCCTCTCCATAGCGGGTATACAAATTTGGATCACCCCACTAGGATGGTGTTAAGAAGTTAAACCATCTCTAAATGTAGGAGGTTTAGCTTAGGACATATGATCATTTTGGACATTATACTACACTGAGTAAGTGATGGATGTAGTGGTTGTGAAAAGGAATAGACCTTTTAACAATATGCCATTTGATATGGACCCAATTGACATGTTGCTTCTCTTTTTTACTAACATGAAATTTGGTACACAAGGGATCCATCTAAATGGTCAAAAATTATAGAGTTTTAGACAAACCCCACTTTCCATGGAAATATTATTGATGTGAGGTGCACCCCAAGGTTCATGTTATCATATTGTCACTTGAGATAAGGGGTGTAAAAATACTACTATATAATGTGGTTTTATTTTAGATGAACACTTATTCTCAAGTGTATGTATAAATATGGACTTCATCAATATTATACAACCTTATCAGTTTAGGGCTTATGATGATTACTTAGTTGTTTTTGTATTTTTTGGTCTTAGATTACTTGGTATTGATTTGAGTTAAAACTTTATTTATAACAAAGATCATAACCAAACACATTGTCCACAATTTATTTAGTAAAGAGGCATTATGCTTTCCAAGTAAAAATCAATCTTTTCCTTGTTAAAATTTGTCTTTTAAAACATTGAGACATATCATCTATTTTGGTGAAATTATGCTACCCATTTCTGTCTAGACCATTTGCCAAAATTTATTAAGTCCTTAATTGATAGTTTAAATTCAAAATTGTACTTTTATAAGTTCATAAGGTTGATGCGTTAAATTGGGTTCGACATTTTCACTTGACTCAAGGGAACTTGGGTTTAATTTATAATTTGGATTTAAGGTCATTTATAGACTCATTATCACATTATCATCATTGGTGGACTTAAGTCATCTTGCATATCACTCATGCTTTGATTCCTATAACACATTTTATAATACCATTCCTATTACCATGTGGTGGTATTGTACTTCATGTTTGGTTCTAGATTTATACTTAAGAATTGTCACATGTTTTCACATCTTGAGCTTCTTGGTTTGCATTATTTCCTTCCTAATCTAAAGGGCTTTCTTATAATTTTCTTGTAGAAACTCATTGAATTTAAAATATCTTTTATGGTAATGATGTATCATAAAAATCTAGGCTTTGGTATATGAGTTTTCACCTTAGATTCTTGAGTTAAGATACCCTCTTCCAATTCATACAATTTAAATTTACCTTAAGGTTGAGTAAATTCATGAATGCATTATTCTAATTGTGTTTAGTTCCACACCACCCTTATTTTATAGTCTCTTTGGTGTCTTAGTAATTTTATAAGAAATATTAAAATCCATACCTTGTTTAAAACATTGATCTAAGTCTAGTCAAATATATAAAACAACCCTTTCCAAACATGACTCAAAGGTTAACTTGTATCAGGGTCCCTTATAGCCCTAGCTATGAGGATGAAATTTTTTATGATGGTCAAGATAATTCCATTTTCTTTGAGGAAATTCCTACAATAGTAGGATCCAAGGAAGATTATATTAAATATTAAGAAAACAAGATGAAACACTGCTTAGGTTGATAGAATCTAGGGCTAGACTACCCTCAAATGTTCATATGGAACAATTTTACACCTTAGTTAGGGAAGGTAAATAATAATGAGATCAAGTTTTCCAAAACATTACAAACACAAACATACCTTCTTCCTATAACAAGGGTAAGGAAAGACTTGTAGATTCAAAACCAACTGATCAAGATATTATGAATAAGATTAAGAAAATAATTCAATGGTATGTTGATCAGCTTATTCTAGACTTAACTAACTCTCTAGTTGCTACTTCAATCCACAATGATGATTATAAGGAAAAAGGAAATATGATTGAACCTAAGAAAAAAAAATTGATTGAGAAATCAACAATTGATCAAAGAGTCTCAATTGAATATAACAAGAGACAAGAGGTTGTGCAAAATGTTTTTCTAGACATAGATCACACATTATTTAATCATCAAGAGCCTCTCATATCTTTTTAAACATAGAAACCAAAGTATTTGGTTCAAATTGAGTATATCCCTCAAAACAATTTAGCTAGTTTATTTAAACCAACATGTACAATGGTAAATATAAAAAGAACTCCCCAAAACTAGTAGAACATAGTTGATTCAAGGAAATAGATTCCTAAGAATCAATTTCTTACCTAATCATATCAAAGAGTGAACCAAAACAAAATCAAGGATCATAAGTTACAAATACCTACCAAATCTATGCAAAAATAGGGGCACATTCCACCCTAATAGAAATAACACAAGGGGTACATTCCACCCCAATAGTAGTATCAGGGGCACATAACACCCCAACATAATTATCTTGCACTCAAAAATACACCAAACATGCAAGAATGGAACTCTATGAAGGATATTGTGACATGATTGGAGAAGAATAATATAGGTAATAAATACAAGTTTGACAAGATATTCTGATATCCATTTGATGTATCTAATCTCCAAATCCCCTTTCCTTCTCATTTTGAGCCACTAAAGTTTAACAAATACAAAGGAAAGGGGGACCCACAAAGACATTACTTATAGTAGTATGTACTTTTTTTTATTGTTCCTGTGAATTTTAGTAAGGTAGGCTTTAGATTGGTAATTAATGTTACCCAAAGGATTGATGACATATTAGAATGACTTGTAAAAAAAAATCATAAACCATTTTTTGTACAACATTGAGCACGAATTGACCATTTTTTACTTGTGTAAAGCCAAACAATATGATAGATATATTTTTTTTACATATCTATGGATATGGAGAACATTAACAAGTCACTTTCAACACAACTTTCTAGATAAACAATTAGTAGGCATATTTTCATAGAACCTACATCTTGAGGTTGTGCATAATTTATGATTATCTTCTATTAATTCATTTGAGTAAATTATCGATAAGGGTGTATAGATTGAGAAGTATCTTATTTCAAAGGGCCTTGTCAAGATTTTTGTGTATGGTCAAATGTCAAATTAAACCCCATATTCTAGCCATATAGCTATGTAAGAGAAACCTTAGGGTTTTAAAAAAAATAAAAACATGGTTGTAAATGGGGTGATTAAAAAAAGACACGTACAAATGGTCTAGGCCCCACCAGCCCTAAATGTATAATTATCTTCTTCTAATACACTACCTAATTTGTAGAGACAACCTCCATGAATAAAAACCATGGTCATTTTAGAGTGTTTATAAAATTGGGAGAACCAATTGAAACAATGTTCTAAAAGCTCATATTAGCTAACCTAATTGTATGGATATTTCCAAGGCCATTTCGTCAAGATAAAACAAAAACAAAGTGGTATAAAGAGAATTAATGGTGAAACTTTCATCATATTATTGGTCATGGTGCTTATCATTACATCCAATTTAGACACATTATTGAATATCTTATTGAGAGTGGTGAAGTTGAGATTAAATTATCCCCTAATCAAGACACAAATCAAGATATGGGAATCTATAAGGACCCATTTCCTCGACATAATAAACCACCACCAAGGAGTAACAAAAACTATGGATAGAGGCATAATCAGAACCATAATCAGGGTCAAAATCATAATCAACATGAGCATAATCATGATCATAATACCCATACTAAAAATATGGGTTACAAAAACATGCCTTATAACTATAACAACATAGTGGGATACATTTATTTAATCCATATTACCATGGTTAATTTTTAACCATGTGAATAGTCTCATTATCCTCTTAGTATGAGACCTATTAGTATAGGGTCAACACCCTATCCCTCTAGTAATACTACATTGAGTTCAAATAATTCTATTATAACTCCATTTACATAGGTTACTATTTTTTGACAACACCCTTCTTCTAATTATAATAGCTCCATTCCAACTCAAAATTGTATCAATGCAAATAGACACCCATGAGTCACTCTCCAAATCCCTTTACCTTCATCTTTTGATTATATTGGCTCCCCACCACCTCTAGGTTGTATAGTCATAACTAGATGCTCATGAGTTACTCTCTAGAGCACTTTGCCCTTTTCTCACATGGATCACAATATGAATATTATGCCAATGGGTCCAAATCTGACTACTATGCCAACCAAAGTGAAGATGTCTCATCCCAAAGTTGAAAAGATTTATAGTCTATTGGACCAATTGAGTAAAACCTCTGAATAGATTTCCATTTTAGATCTCCTACAGACATTTGAAGTCCATAAAACTATCTTGAATAATCTTTTGAAAAAATCCATTGCTCTTAATGATATATATCTTGAATAGTTACATAACCTTGTGGGACATTTATGTTCATTATTTCAAGTAACATTTGATATAAAAGACATATCTACACTTGGAGTGGGCCATAATAACCCACTATACATTGAAGTGATCATTGAAAATCATAAGATCAAGTGGGTCTTATAGATAATGGTTTAGAATTAAACATCATATCTCTCAAACTAGTACAAAGATAGTGATACACTGTGAAATAAATTTAGCTAGAGACTATCACCATCAAGACTTATGATAATGCTAAAAGGGATTCTATTGGTACTATTTAGTTTCCAATCATTTTTGGGTCCATTTCACATCATACATTAATTCATATTGTGGACATTGAATTTCCTTATAACATACCTCTTGGTCATCCTTATATCCATGAAGTACAAGCCATTCCCTCCACCCTACATTAGTTCCTTAAGTTTCCCCATGTTGGGATTGAGGTTACTATTCTCACTAATCAATATCCTTATGAGTATTACAAACATTTTGAGGATCAATTCCATAATTATAACTATTGTCTAGGTTTTGAATTAATTGCAAAGAAAATCAAGCCTATAGTTTCATATCCACCTCCATCTAATTATATCAACCCTAATGATATTGCTTCCACTTCAACTAATTTATTTATCATAACTCTTGTGAAATGGATTATTATTAAAGACATGGACATTTCCACATACACTCTTAAATATTCCTTCCATGTTACAAATTTTCCTAAAACTCAAAAAAAAATTAGTAAGCCTAAACCTTAAAATAATCCTAATGGATCCATAATGATTAAAAAATAGAAGAAGAAACAACAAAAACCACCTACGATTTTTGTCCCTGCTATCACACCAAAGAAATATCAAGAGGATTTTATTGAGGGAGACTAGTTATATTTTGAAGGTCTTACTAATTTTTTTTAGAATCCAAAGTATCCAATCCCTAATTAGATCATGGATCATCTTGATTATATTGGAAAAGGAATTAGACCATGAGTGTAATGAATCTTGGAATGCTTATAAGCTAGAGTGCCTAATTTAAACCATGGTCTTAGATTTATACTATCAAGGGGTGACCTAATAAATTTCAATAGTGATTCTTTCAAGCTGACTAGCAATGAGACTCTTGACACTGACACAACATCCCATTATAGATTTTTTGATGAGATTACTAACATGAACCTATTTTATTCTAATTACATTCTAACTTTAACTATTGGAGCTTGCCATCCTAAATCACAAACCTATCCCACTATTGAAGCTTCCCATCCTAAAGAAAGAACCTGTTCTATTGGTGCTTCCATTCCTAAAGTATAAAACCATATTTTTACCATTGTATCTTCCCATCCTAAAGCAAACCCTCATCATTCACTATGCCTTTTCCATCTTGAACTCATTGATTGGGACAAGAAAACTTCAATCATACATCTCAATGAGTTTCAAAATGAAGAATCAATTACAAAATACATGGGACTATGAGATGGATTGCCCATTGGTGATCAAAAACAAGGATTTAATTTTTTAGTAGAACCTTCTAGCTACTTTAGAGACTAGGTGAAATTTATTGGTCATAATAAATATAAAACATTGATATCTTTAGGTGAAAACCTCTTTAAAGTGCTTGTTGATTAGGGAAAAAGTAAAGAAAAGAAAAGCCTTTGAGTGAAAATCTATTTTAGGCACTCTCAGTTGGGAAATTTTTCTCATCCCCTTAGGATGTAGAAGGTCCCTCTAGCCCAAGTTTTATATCTAGTAGAAGCACTTCTTTAGAACAACATGTTTGAGCACCTCGATCTTAATTTTCCAAAGTTTTTTACTACTTGGCATTTACCTAAGATGACAGATTTTGATTCATCACACTATTCAAAACTTTGGGATGAACAACAAGAAAAAGATGTAGCAGAAGAAGATGATCATGATCATACCTTTCCCATAATTCTAGATTATGGATCCACACTCCTTATGGAAAACATGACATAAGTGAACCTAGGAACTTATGAGGATCCCAAAATTATTTATCTTCGAGCTTCCCTTACTGAAGCATAATGTGAACAAACCATATCCCTCCTAAGGGATTATATTAAAATCTTTGCATGGGCATACTCTAATATGTTAGGCTTAGACCCAAACTTTGTTTTACATCACCTTGTTTTCATCCTGATGCCAAACCAGTCAAGCATAAATTGAGGAACATGTATCCATTCATAACTCTATTAGTTAAAGCATAACTAGAAAAGTTACTAGGACCAAGTTTCATTAGAAAACTAGATTAATTTGAATGGATTTACAACATAGTCCCAATGAGTAAAAAGACCTTGAGTATATGTATCTGTACTAATTTAATATATATCAACAAAGCATTCTCCAAATATTTTTTTCCTCTACCTAACATTTACATGATCATCAAATTGACTACTGGGTATGAGATGTTGTCCTTAATGGATGGATTTTATAGATAAAACCAAATCAAAATAGCCCAAGAAGATCAACACAAGACTACATTCACCACTCTGTGGAGAATATTTTGTTACCAAGTCATGCCATTTAGTTTGAAGAATGTTGGATCCACATAGCAACATTCCATGACTATCATCTTCCATAACATGATGCATGATATTGTTGAGGAATATGTTGATGATATACTATCAAAATCAAGAACAAGAGCTGGAAATCTTGACATTTTATAAAGAAGCTTTGAGAGGCTTCATGAATATAAAGTTTATTTGAATCTTAAGAAGTGTATCTTTGGCATCACTTCAGGGAAATTGCTAGGATTTATTGTATCATAAAGAGGGATCGAAGTAAACCCTACCAAGGTCAAGGCTATTGTGTAAATACCTCCACTAGACAAACTTAAATACCTATAAAGCTTACAAGGACAGATCCAACCTATACATAGGTTTATTTCTCAATTGGCAGATAAGTGCCACCCATTTACCCTTCTCTTAGAGAAAGGGATCACATTTCAATGGGATGAATATTGTTAGATAACACTTGAAAAATTCAAGACATATTTGGCCAATACACTAGTATTGAGACTACAACCACTTGGATGAGCACTACTTCTTTACATATCATCAATAGAGCATGTACTAGGGGCACTTTTTGCCCAACATGATGATCATGGAGAATAACATGTATTATATTATTTAAGCCTTACTCTGGTGGCTTATGAACATAATTATATGCCTATTAAGAAGGTAGGTTTAGATATGGTATTTGCTACCAATTTTTTTTTACATTATATGCTAAAAAAAACTATTGTCATCACCAAGGTGGATCCTCTCAAATTCCTATTATTTAAAATATCTCTTCAAGGATGCATGACTAAGTGGGTTATGTTACTAAGTGAATTTGACATCGAGCATCAGAATTATAAATAAATTAAGGGGTAGGTTATTGTTGATCAACTTGTATAATCCCCTATTGAAGATACTCAACTGATAAAATTCAACTTTAGAGATGATTCTATTATGGAAATAAAACAACATCACAAGAAGTTGAATAATAGAAGTTATATTTTGATGGTTCCTTTACATCTCATGAATCTAGAGCTAGCATATTGTTGATTACACCCCAAGGGGATTTGATTCCCAAAGCATTTCATATATAATTTCATTGTATATTTAATATGGCCAAATATGAGGCATTGATTATAGGTCTTCACCTTTCCATACAGTGGGATATTCAAAGCTTAGAAGTATATGGTGATTTCCAAATGATCATCAATCAAACCACTGATCAGTATCAAACCAGAGATGACAAGCTTGTTTATTACAAGAAAATTGTTGATAATCTTAAATGTCATTTTAAATCTCTATAGTTTATCTCTATAGATTGAACACATTCCAAGAGCCAATAACAGATCAGCCAATATAATGGAAATAATTGGTTCCATGATATAAATTATTGGTAGTGCTAAAGAGTATATTTTTTTTATTGAAAATATTATTCATCCTGTACATATAATATTAGATTCAAAAAGGGTATGTGAAAATTTTGGTCCCAATTCCCCACCTGAATTACCATGGTTCCAATATTTTTATAACTACTTCCATGATCACATTTTCCTAGCTGACATATCCAATCATTAGTAAAAACTATTCCATCACTATTTATCATGTTATACCCTCCTTGAAATCATGCTTTATCATAAAGGATATGATGTAATGATTCTTCATTATTTATCTTTGGGAGAATCCAAATAAGTACTAAGGGAGGTTCATGAGGGAATGTGTGGGGCACATACTAATGGTGTAGTATTAGCAAAGAAGTTCTTTAGAACAAGTTATTATTGGCCAAAAATGGAGAATGATGCTTGTAATTATGTAAGGAAGTGTGTTCCTTATCATTAATATGTTA
This sequence comes from Torreya grandis, assembly GCA_037957365.1. Classification (NCBI taxonomy): domain Eukaryota; kingdom Viridiplantae; phylum Streptophyta; class Pinopsida; order Cupressales; family Taxaceae; genus Torreya; species Torreya grandis. Next base: position 24,993 of record JARHVA010001544.1, on the reverse strand, counting down.
ATTTGATACACACACCTTATTTACCACTAAATCTAATCATAACACCATAGACATTCTCTACATGGGGCCTCGATCTCATCAAAATAATAAACCCAACATTTGTAGATGGCCATAAGCAGATTCTAACTGCTATTCAGTACTTTACTAGGTGGATTGAGGCCATCCTTTTCACTTATATCACTAGGAAGCAGATAGCCAAATTCATCCATTACCATATCATTTATCAATATGACATCCCAACTTTCTTTATATCCAATAATGGTGGATCTTTTATAAACCAAGATCTAAAATCTCTTTGTGCAACATTGAAGATCAAGTACAAGAAATCAACTCCATATAACCTGAAAGGTAAAGAACAAGTTGAGGCATCAAATAAGACCATTATATCCATTTTAAAGAATATTATCAATGACATTGGCCATTATTATCACCTAAAAATCTTTCCTACCCTTTGGGCTTATAAGATAGATCATTAAACCCCCATATGAGCCACTCCATACTCCCTTGTCTATGGTATAAAAGATATTATCCTAATTGAGATCAATATGCCATCATTATGAGTATTATTGGAGCATATTGAAGATGATGAGGACTATAAGGTCTCAAGGATGAAATAACTATAAATTCTTGATGGTAAGCATTTGGCTACCCTAGAAAACTTGTAGGCTTATCAAAATAAATTATAGATAAGCTATAATAAGTGCATTTTCCTTAGGGAGTTTGAGATTAGTGGTTTGGTCTTGAAAGATAACTAAAATAACACAACCACTAAATGGAAGAAAAAATGTAAGTTTTAACCTAATAAGTTGGGAACATTTGTTATAATGGCAAACTATGGATTAGGGGCATATCAACTGGATAAAACAAATGGTGAAGAACTTCCAAAGCCCATGAACATTGTGCACCTTAAGAGGTTCTATGCATGAACAACTTAAAACTATTATGTACAAGATCCCTTACCTAGGGGAAACCATTTTTGAAGTAAATTCATCCTACCATTTTATACTACCTTAGACCACTATCACATGAGCCCTATTACTTTTATGACTCTAGGAAGTGAAAGATTTTGGATTATTGGTAATTTGAATGCATTTTATTTGAGTATATGTCATTCTCTTCAGGAACCATATTTTTTGGACCATTATCCTTCAAAAATTCATTCTTTATCCCACTTTGGACCATTCATTTATTAGACCCTATTCTTTAGACCATTCTCTTTCAGAACCAAATTCTTCATTATGTCTTGGGTTTGTTGTAACCTGAACACTTTCTATCCCTCAACCAATTATGATCTTGATTATGTCTCATTAGCATTATAAACACCTTTGATGTTAGTTTTACAAAGTAGTTAAGCCAGGATAGTATTTCATATCTTCTTCTATAGATAAGTGAACAAGAAAACCTTTTTAGCTTAGTATCAGCCTACCATAGGGTTATTCATATTGATTTCATGCTACACATTATTCTATATTACATTTTATACTAATTTGTGAACATTGTTGTCTTTTCAATATCCTTGCTCTCACTGATTTGTGAGAATGGGCCATTGTAGTCAGATTAGCTATTTATTTGAACTTATACTCTTGAATGAATATTTCATTGACTAGTTGGTCCCCCTTTGTACATATTTTATCCCCAAAACACCAAAAACACTAGAAAATGATTAAAAAAAGAATTAAAAACATTGTCATTTCCTTTTTTACATTTTGATCCTCATGCTCTTGCCATTTTTCAAATATTTTATCTTACTAACTTAATATTGTGTAAGTCATCTTGTCCCACACACTTGTAATTTTGTAATATCACTCTCCCTCATCCCACCATGCCATGATCTTGCTATTTTCCAATAAAATTTAGTCCCATTGGTTTGTCATCTCATCTCACCAACTTGCCATTTTTCAAGACCAATCTCATTTTTCAAGTCTTCCCTTTTCTTCTACAACATTAATCATATGTTTTGGTCATCAAATTTTTCTTTTATCCCACTTCCTAGGAGAACTACATTTGGCCTGAAGTTCATGTTGGAACATGTGTCCATGGAACTATGTGGGTAATGTCTATTTATCTTGTACATTTGGAGTTATCTTGGCCAACCCCGTCCTTTTCTTCTCTTCTACCATTTCTTCTGCCATTGTTCCTCTTTAATTAAGAGGAAAAATCTTGTGTCCTTTTTATTTATTATGTTATGGTAGAAAATAACACCTCTACCACATGTGTATGAACAAGTGTCTTTAAACCATACTAACTTAGTTTTTGTTTGTGTGTTTATTTGAGTTTAATTGGTGTTTTGTTGTGTTTTCTTTGTACTTTGTTGTGATTTCTCACCTCTGTACTAATTTATTCTCCTTTTCTCATCTTATTACTTCTTGTCTCACCTTGGTCTTGTGTTTCCCTATATGTGTTTTATCTTCTCTTTTTTTTTTCAAAAGCATCTTGATGATTCGCATAGATCTTGACTATTTATATATTGATCTCATGTTATTAAGTTGTTCTTGAACATTTTTTTTATTTGATTGTTTTTGGTGGTATTTGGTCAATTATTTGCCTATTTAATCTTGCCTCTTTATTTTCTTTTTTAATAACATCTTGATGATCCACATGGATCTTGACTATTTATATCTTGATCTCATATTGTTAAGATGTTCTTGTTTTTCATTTTTAAACATTTTTATTCTTACTTAAGTCTTGATTGTTCATATCTTGATTTTAAGTTGGGATCATTTATGTTTTTATTTTTTTTCATCTTTGTTTTTTTTGTTTAAATGTAAATAACCATAGCTCTAGTTTTGGTCATTGCTTACCATTATCCTTACTTATAGGTATTCATATTTGAACTAGATCCGTACACTTTAAATTCCACGTCATTGTGAGTTATTCATACTTATGGCCTAATGTTTTTTTCTATAACAAGCTCTTTGTTCTCTATACTCAAGTCTTAGCATCAACACAACTCTGATGAATATATCTCAAGATCACTATACATAAACTAGGCTCAATAGGTTTAGCACTTGAATCTATGATTAAACATGCATCTCTTAACATACACCATGAGTCTAATAAATCTTTGGTCATTTTTCATCATCCCTCATTCTATTCTCTTCTAATCATAGGTGAACTACATTGGCTTGAAGTTCATGTTAGAACATGCATCCATGTTACTATGTAGGAAACATCCACTAGTTTTGCACATCTAGAGTCAGATCGACCATATTCACTTCTCTTTTCATCCATTTCATCACTTTGTGTATTCTCATATGTCTGGTTTATTATGGATTTTTCTAAGCCATTACACCATCACATATTTGTTTATGCTCATTCACTTTAATACATGTTTTAATTTATATCCTTGAGATAAGGGACATCCAATTTAAACCAATTTATAAATCTAAATCAGCCCTACTAGGGAAAGACCATTAGTTATTATTTATCAATGATCAAACTTATCCCTACTAGGGAAAAATTATCTTATCATGATTAAATCTATCTACTAGGGCACTTCTTATTATAATCTTTTAGCGATCATGTTCTCTTTTTCCTCTAATTCTAAGCTATCCACACTACTACCGATGATGGAAATGTTTTAGTGTGAAACTTGTCTCAATACTGATCAATGTCATAAATATGCAGCTTGTACTCTCAAATTGAGTGTTTTCCAAGTGTGTCACTTATATGTTTGGATTGAATCCTTCCCATTCACCCATTTTTAGGGCCCATTATATCTCTAATTATATTTTTATCATTGATGTTAACCACATGTGTAAGCATTAAATCATCTAGATGTGATCTATTCCATGGGTTTTAATCAATTTCTATCTTTTTTAGTGTCCATCCTTCTCTTTCATCCTAGTATGTCCTCTTGAAGGGGCATATTGGGTCATTTCTAAATTATTATTGATAACTCTTTTATTTGAAAATATGTTGCTTCATTTTAATGTCTTGTTATGCCTTCTCAAATAGGGTCAAATTTAGACATCCAATTCTTAACACCATTTGTGTTGAAATTATCAATCTTACTTGAATTACACTCAAATGCCTAAATTAGGCCAAAATCACTAAAAATACACTAAATGGTTTGAGCTTGTCATATTAAAGTGCCTATTTAGGCTAATGTATCCCTAAATAGGGAATGAATTTTATGTGATACCTAACCTTGATAAATTCATTTTGATTCAAAATGACAATTTCACCTTTTTGTGCTCTAGGACACTCTTTTCTTTTAATTCATTAATGATAATTTTGCCTTTTTGTGCTCTGGGACACTCTTTTCTTATAATTCATTAGTACACATCACATAAGTTTGTTATTTTGTGTTAGAAACATCCTAAATGGTAATATGGTTCTAATGCATCTAACATCACCTTCTAATTCTTCCCAAGTCAAAGTACGACCTAGTAATATGACTTTTTAACCATTTTGATTAATTGAGTACCGATTTCTAAATAATTTCACAAATATTGATTAATATTGTTTAATTCTAATTAATTAAATTCAAGAGCTTAATAGGATTTTAGATGGATACTATTTATGATTTAAATATTATAAATTGATTCCCAATATATGGATCACCTAGTGACATCATCTATGGGGTAACATCCATAAGCCATAAATGCATAAAATATCTGAATTATGGGCACCCATGCCTAATTAATGCCTCTTTCTCCCAAATAATTATGAAGATATTTATGTATTTAATTCCAAATATAATATTAGTCCATGGCCACACATCTCAATATTGATATGGATGGTCATGGTTGATCTTAGACCATTTTCAAAATCTATAAATAGAAGGGCTTAAAACACCATTTTTAAAGCTAAAACATTATAGAGTTGTAATTTATAATTGTCTCCACATCCTTTTGTGTTGATCATTTGTGTTATTTTAAATCTTTATTTGATAGGCTAGATTATAGATTTATTCTATTTAGCCTAGGTTATGCATAATGTTCTTGAGCCAATGAAGGATCAAAGAAGCCATTGTTGACAAAGATGAGAATTAAAACAAGGGGAGAACATGATCAGAGCCACTCTTGAGTGGTGCAATCAATTTGGGAAGATAATTGGTATTTATTTCTTTTATATTTCTCTTCATTATCATTATAAAAAAACCATTGGAATTGGTTGGCTTTATTTATTTAGTTCTTTATGAATTTTCATGTATTTATTAACTAATGCATGACTAACAACCTTTATAACCCATATTACACTATCCATTGGGTTATGGACTCACCTATGCAATGATTGGACACTAAAATTCCTTTGAAACCACACCAAACATAATAAACAATATGAAACACGCATGAAAAAACAAACCAAAGGAAACACACACTTATGTTTTCAAGAACACTTATGGAAGACACATAAAAAACTCAAACAAACTACATGAATCACAAACTAACATAAATTCATCTCTTCTTATTGGATCAAAGGGTAATATTGACATATTTATTTTTCCATGAAATCAATGAGTGAATGAAACATATTGCCTTTTAAACCTTAGAATTTATGCCTCCATCTCCTTCATGATGTTTGCTAATCTCCTTGGCATGTTCCTCAATATAATCAAGTAAAATACAACTAGATCACCTATGAAGGTGAAATCCTCTTGGATTTCAAAAAACTCAACTTTCTCATGAGACTCCTTAGCTTTAATATTCAATGGTGATTCAATACGACATGTTATCTTGACCTCCATGGTACTCTTAATAAGGTCAGGTTTCTTTTTCAGCTACAAGTTCCTCAATCTCATTAAGGAGCTTCACATAGTCCACCCAATCTTGATATTTATTCTCCATGGAGACCTCTTGATCTATATTCTTATGTACTTAGACCTAAACTTGTAAAATCTATTCAATCTCTTGAAAAATACTCATCTTATGTTTCTAGTCATCCTTGCTCTCCTCTTTGAGAACCACCATGTCTTCAACTTTATCTTCTTAGTTTTTGAGTACTTTATCAAATTTAAATCTAAATATAAATTCAATAGGTTGGGATGACATAAGGTCATATTTTTAAATCACACCATACAAAAGTAAGGTAGCTTTAAGAGTGTCTTGAATTAAAATAAACTCCTTATCAACTTCAAGTTTATTGCTTGCCACTTCAATAAGCTTGATACATTAGAAGTTATCGTGTTGTATTTCAAAGGACCAATCATTTTAAACATATTATACTTAAAAAATAGGAGGTATAGGTTATTGATCCTTTTCATCAACATTAACTAACTTTGTAGATACAGACTCCTTCTCAAACATCTCTTATTTAATTCCTTGACTAGATTATTTATGGAAAACTAAAATATGACCTTCAACATCCTTTTCATCACTCAATAAGACTAAATTTCACTTATCCTCACCTAGGGGAGTTCCTATGGTGATATTTCATTCATAGTCACTTGAAGCATCCTCTTGATCAGCTATAGTTGTAACTTTCTCTTCTTCACTTGCCTTCCACAAGATGGGTTCTCCTTCAATAAGGGATGAGGTAGGAGGCTGATGGGTTAGAGAGGGAGTATGAAGTGTGATGAGGGGATTAATAAATGGTTTTAAAAAAAGGGATTCTTGAGTGATATCATAAGAAGATGATAATTTGGGTTGGTTGATAGGGAAGACACCTTATTAAACAAGATTTTTACCTTGGTCATAGACTCCTTAAGGCTCTTTGATATTTGTTGGCTCATTTTAAAGATATTTTTACCCACATTATTAGTCTATCTATTGAGCATTGAAAAAACATTTTTTGCTAAGTAATCTTCCCATTATATCCCATTATGTTTCAACTTTAACCACCTCCCACATATCCATCCACCTTTGTAAAAAACCTCTTAACCATTCTGTGAGATGGTTAGGGAACACATCAAAATCATCATCCCATGTGGTCATCATTTTTTCACTATCTAGTAAACTTGGCATGAATGCCAATAAGGATTTGATATGAGATGGGTTGATGGAGGAGGAGGAGGGTAGTAGTAAGGACTATGACAAACTTTAATTTATTGACTTATGTACCTAAGTTGAGTTTGTAGGAATTCACATCTTGCATTATAATATATTGATTTCCAATTAATGGTGTCATTTGATTCCTCATGACAACACTAATAAGAGTCATCTTGAGGTTGATATGTATCATGAGAAAGCTAGTAGGAGTCATATTGGTCTTGATAAGAAGTATCTTCTTGATGATCCTCTTAATACACTTATTTATATGGATAATCAAAAACATAATGTTCATATTGATAAGGAATAGGATGGCCATAGAGATTCCATAGCTCATAGAACTAGTATAAACTTTGATATGGGTATTGAGGGGTATAACATGGGTTATAACAACATTAATAGGGAGGTTCATAGTAATAATTATCATCATATCCATACATATCATATTCATGATTCAAATGAAATATAATAATTAATCAAAATATTAAACAATAGATACCTAGGATGATTACAACTAGAATATTTCATTCAGTCACCATTGGTGATAGCTTGCTTGCTTCCAAAAGCTAATTAGAGGAAAGACACACCAAAAATATTTCCACTCTCTTGGACCTTTATCCCATTGAGCATGAAATAATTATTATCAAAAATTATTTCATCCTATAGGAGGTTTTTAAATCCTAATATAATATTTGGGAAACATTGTAATACCTCTAGGCCTATGGGTTGCCTATATTAGAGGTAGACCTCTAGGTTTAAGGGTTAGATCCCTAGATTGATCTGAAAGTGTTTATAATCTACACTAATTAACTAATTAGATGAAAATATGTATAAGTATACATGAAATTAATATAATCTAAGGGGGTGATACATAATAAATATCTCCACAAGATTACCATATAAGTGAACTAAGAGACAAAACTCACAACACTAGTCTTAGAATCTTGAATTACTCTAACATTAATATTTAAATCATGGAGGTGATATGCATGAAAATATTCAAGTTAAGTCAACTAAAGATAAATTTTAGACATTAATTATACTTTTAAACTTTAAAATATACCCATGTAGTTGAAAACACTTCATGGGACCCGTTAGAGTGAAATAACTTGTATCAAACATGGAAGGATCAAGAGAAAGTAAGGATAGATATCAATCACTTAAATTTTAATTATACATAAATTCACATAATTATAAAATATAGTTTATGAACTCAAAAATAGATTTCATATATTATTTAAAAGGCAATTTAAAATATCAAACCAATAGGGCTTCACCATACCAGGTGTGGAATTAGAATATAAGAGCCAAAATATCTTGCATTTATAAAATGTGAGAAGAGATAAAATAAAGTGGAGCTCAAGGGTCACAATGCCAAATGTAAGGAAATTAAAACCATTTAAATGATATATAAATGAATTTAATAACTTATGTATATAATTTTTTCTTAGACACATGTTCATCTCAAGCAAGAAACTCTCCAAAACTGGTGTAGGGGTCTTCAACTATCTTCTTGGAAATTACCTTCATGATTAAGCATATTTTGATAGCTATAAAACATAATAAGGAGAGTTTAAATATTTTAAATTTAAGGGATGGATTATAAAAATTCCATAATAGTCATTATATGTGTCCCTAACTCATACCCTTCTTCTAGACACTTTTTCTCACCATCTACAGTCATTCATTAGCCCTATTGGCCTCATTTCTCACATTTATCACCTAATTGGCATCAAATTTATCAATATAATCCATATAATAGGTGTTATGACACATATATAGGACCCATATATATTCATATCCATGATTTAGGTGTTAAAAGTTCCCAAAAACCAACTTCTCATTCTCTCACTTAGTAGTCACTCTCCATTTTCACTATCGGCTAAAGATTGCTTGAGATGAATAAATTATAAGTGTTTCCATGGTTATTTATTATTATAAATGGAAATATGGAGTTATAATAGGTATTTATTGACCCCTTTAAATATCTCTCACCTATTCATCTTATTTAACACCTGTAAAACAATTAAAACTCTATAAATAACCTTATTTTCACCGTGTCTGTACAAGTAAGGTACATACCAAATATGTGGGGAAAAGTATAATACCAAAAATATATAATTTAAAAATCATTTCTAGGCCATACTACATCTTCTACATGCATATTATTTACTATCTTCTTTGTTGGGTCCTAAATAAGGGTTTAAGAGGGTTTTATTACATTTTGCTTCTTAGGAATAGTTCATAAAACCTCAACATTAAAATGCCAAATAAATTACACAAAAATAAATTTATGTACCTAGTTAAACCATTCTTATTTCCTTGGGTAACCATTATTATTTTCCTTACAAGTGTGAGTGTCTTAATTTGGCCTATTGAGATTCTCCTTTGTATTTTATGCACCTTGGAGTGAGTTTGAGCCAAAAATGACCCCCTTGGATATGTTTTATGCAAGAAAATGGTTCCAAATAGTCTCATATCTTACCTTAAATGTTTTAAAATTAATTTTAATGTTCCTCTTGCCTTTGAAGTCAACTCAAACCCCATTAGGGCTTTAGGCCTAGTCCTAGGCCTAATAGGCCTAACTGTGTTCATGGCTTATAACCACCTCTGAGTAATTTCTTAGGACTTAAGGGGACCATTTATGTTTTCTAATGATAAAAAAACTACCCACATGCTTATTTTAGTTTTCCAAGACTCCTAAATTATTCCCTTACCATTCACTTACCCAATCTATAATCTAGATTATATGGGAGTACCATCTATGTGAGATAGAAAATAGGGAATATCCCTTATTTGCTCAGATAAATTGAGGTTATTAATTATTATAATATGTATTTTATAAATTATATACAAATTTTAAATGTTTTATCATACCTTTAAAGCCTTTAATGTTTAAAATCCTCAAGACACACTTTCAAACAATGAGAACTATGCATATAATTTGTATACAGAGTTGGGTTTATTGGTTTGTCCTAATATTAACCTATTTACATGATCTAAACATCTTATGAGGTGTTAATATACATTTTATATTGATCACCATGTAAAAATATCATCAATGTCTTCTAACTCTCTCATCATGCATATCTATTTGACTGGGTTTAGTTTGCCCATTATAGCAGGCTGTGTTACTCAGGAAAGGGAAATTCTTATAGGTGTATTCCATACTATAATTTTTATTTCATTATTATGTTACACTTAAATTAATCAAGTTCATGTAAAAAAATTTTAACTAACATCATGTCATGCATTAGGGATTGTGTTCACTGCCTTTCTATTAACACTAGCCTGAGTTGGTCTCCCCATAGTAACAAACCATAAGTGGCAATACTTAGACCATAGAGACCCATATAGGTTATTTTAAACCCTTAAAACTTGTATTGCATACACTAATATCCTTATGAGATCATTTTATGCATTCACCTAAGTCAATATCTATGTCTGATGGGTTCTCAACCTCTAGTCCCTTTTCATCAATTTTGTATATGTCTATAGACAAATTGTTAGTGCTCCATTTGAGGGGTTATGGGATCTTCCTATAGGTGTTCATAGGGATTGAGTAATGTATTTCACTTATTTTATTTGTTTAGAGTTAATTAGGTTATGGGAGATATATATATATATATATATATATATATATATATATATATATATATATATATATATATGTATATATATATACATATATATATATATACATATATATACATATATATATACACACACACACACACATATATATATACATACATATATATATATATATGTGTATATATATATATGTATATATATATATATATAATATCTTGAGAGACTTGTCTCACTTATCAGTATCATCCATACACTAGATGTCATTTGTAAATTTCCTTAAGATTGGTTTCGGACTAAGAAACATTGTGTATACTAAGTTTTTCTAGTCAACACTTGTTTGGATTGAATCATCATCCATCCATCATCCCTACTCAATATAATGTCTTATTATTGTTTTGGAATGTGAATTATAGTTCTAAACTACCATAGAGGATCCATTAGATTGAATTAGACCTCATATATCTCTAGCATCATATGGTACTATGTGTGGGCAAAACCTCCTTTCAAATAAAGTTAATGTAAGAGTTCCCTTTTTAAAAATTCTTCAATTATTCACATTTAATCCAAGTTATTGATCTCAGCTTAAGGTTTTAGGGTTCTCTACCATCTCAAAAAAGCTTGTGTCTAGATCTAAGGGTCTCCATTCTTGAAACCTTCCCACTTTTCCCAATATCTCAAGTTTGTGTGAGTTTCTCTTTCCTATAGATCTCCATTTGGGTTCACTATGAGGAATATTCTTCACTTACATTATGATCTCTCTTTATACTATTATGATTATATGAGGGTCTCAATTGATCTCAAACCTCTCCAAGGTATTTTCAATAGTATTACACTTCTCTTATATTGACCTTATAACCCTTTTAAAACTACTTGCAGGTGTTATTATATATAAGACTATGAACTAGGTTGAAACTAACATCATCCCCTTAATCATAATATTACTCAATATCAAATTTCATGAAGGATATGATAAATCATGATTTGTAAAGTTTTAAATAAGTATGTCACCTTGATCTAAAACCACCCTGAAGAGAGAGGAACTCTACAATCAAAAACATTATTTATAACATACACCATGCTTACTAATTTAATCATAAAGGAGTTATTTTATTTTCTATCATGGACACACATGCCAAAAAGACTATAAAACATGTGATATGGGTGATCATTCTCTTTGGGATCACATAAAGTACATTATTTTCACAAAACTATGCAAATAGAGAGGAAACTTGAAGGGTATAGGAAAGAACAGGTAGAAAAGAGAATAAAATTTTCTTAGAAATATTTTATAAATAGTAAGAAACAAATCATAGATCTATTAACATTGTTTTTAATTAGACAAAGGGTAATTTCATACCTCAAGTGCACTTGCCTTGACTCAACCCCTCCTAGTTGTACCATGCAAAGATTGATTAACTATTTTTGTTTTCTTAAGAAAGTGATAAATAAGATAAGATGGTTATAATAAATTTTAGTTCTTCCAAATATGATAAATCATTATAATGAGTTTATTGGACTTTAAGGGACATTCTGGAAGATTCCATACATGCCACAACTCTTGCACAAGCCATACAACTACCCAAAATCTTTCTTTTTCAATTGTTTTCTTATTTTCAATGTAGAATCTTGAAAATTTTTAGTTAAGAAACTGAAAACTAACATCGTCTAAAATAATGCACATTCAAGTACACTTGGAAATCTTTGTATTCCATGGGAAACATGTACATGTCCATTTAATGACCCCAAAAGTGACTCCTAGATGACATAAGACCAAATAAGGACTAAAAATTGATATGACAAAGCTAAAGCACATTAGAAATGACCTCATTAGTACCATGGGAGAAATTTCAACTCTAGGGGACCCCTATATAAGTTTTAAATTATAGGGGGTTGACCTAATTTGACTTGTGGTCACATTGGTCAATAGGAGCTCTGAACATGGCCACTAAAACCACTAATGACTATATTTGTGGTAAATATATCCCTCTTTGTGTATCCCAAGTTCTATAAAAGTTTTCTAATGCACATGTTTATGTTTGACCCATTGTCAACCATAAAACTATGAATATGATGGTGGTCTATGTATGCTCATATGAAGAGCACATGTAAATTTATGTCATCATCTACAATTTCCTTCTCTAAAAATGTGATAAGTTATTTGGGTGGCACTATATTGTGATTCATTCCAATAATGTTATGTACTATAAGCATCTCATTTATAGCTATGTGATATGAATATGGTGGTGGATGCACCTGGCATGTATAGTGAAGACTTGATGCACCCCCTACCTCATCTATTATATTCTTTAGGAAAGGATCTAAAAATATATTTAGTGCATTATCTTCTATTTGTTGTTGATTTGGTGCCTCTATGGGTGTGACCACATCAATAATGTTAGCCTCAATGAGATCTTTTATCTTGTTCTTTAGGCTAATGCATATATTTGTCATGTGGCCTAGTGCCCTATGATAATCATAGAATGCATTTGAATTAGAAATCTTTGGGAGAGGCCATGTCATATCAACCTATTTAATGAGAAGGATAGATATGGCATTGCATTCCAATATTTGTTATAGAATCCATGATGGTGACTCTGGAAGATTAATGAAGAGACTCTATGCTAAGGAGTGGATAAAACTAATTTCGGAGAAGGATCAAAAGTTCCATTCACTATGATGTTTTTATCACTTTGGTTTTATGTGTCCATTACCTTGTATCGAGGTTTTTTTGAAATATTAATACTTTATTTTGATCCATTTGAGTACTTAAGTTTTCCCATTGATAAGATATTAACCTCTCTTTCCTTGAATATATGGCACAAATGGGTGAATGTAGGAAACTTATTGAACAAGATAGATTTATGCAGTGTTGATAATAGACTCTATTTTAATATATCCTAAATCTCTCTATCTATCATGGTGCTAGTCTATTTGGATAATATTTTCTTTTATTATAAGACATAATCTATGATAGGGTCATTTTAGTTTTACTTTAACTATTCCACTTGTGTATATGATATCTTATCATTGATGTTGATAGAGAAGTGTGCTAAGAACATGTCAGATAAAAGATTTAATGTCATGATAGATTCATTTGATAAATCATAGAACTATTGTAGGGAATAATCCTTAAGATTGCATTTAAATAGCTCCATAAGAAGCCAATCATTGGATACATAGTTCAAGCATGCTACATGAAAGAATCTAAAGTAATGCTCTAGGTCACCCTTGCCATCATATGATGTGATATTGTGTGATAAAAAACTGGATGGAAAATGAGTTGTCTCTAAGTGATGTGTAAAAGTTATATGCAAAATAATTTTGGAATCCAAAGTATGTGATGGCCTAGTTACTCCTTCTCAAGATGTAACACTTTAAATTGTAGAGTATGAATCTCATACATAAGGGATTATATATATGGAGTGCAATGACTAGCCATAAGTGGTGTAGATAAAAATGGTTGAATAACAAACTTGGGTTATGCTATTTTAGTTTGTTGAGTGGGCCCCAGTAGAGGTGTAACAACATTATTAATTGGAGGGGTTGAAGATAGACCATTTTTTTTATTTTGGAGGTATTCTTAAAGGAAGTTTATGAAATAATCTTATATATCCATATGTTTGGACATAAATCCTTGTAAATATTGCTTATAAATTTCATTAAATATGTTGTTAACTTATACCATTGTATGTTAAAAGTTAGAAAACAAGTTTTGTATATTTTGAACTGTTTAAGATAGTAATCTATGGAAGATTGTAAAAATAAAATATTGCAGCAAATTTGATATTTTTGGAATTAAAATATGAGTATAGATATAAAAGGATACAAACCCTAAGTATGTCTAGGCTTAAGGTTTTGGAATCTAGGGTTTCTTTATAATAATTTAAATTATATTTAAAATAAATTTAAGCCCTAATATGAAATTTGATTTTAACTAGCTAAGTTGTCTAAAAAAAAAATAGAAGTACATAGCCCTAAATTATTTCACAAAAATTTGGATTAATGCTAGCTAGGATTTTTAGCAATATTCAAAGTAAGTCAGGTTCACCAGGTGGTTTAACCTTTTAGGGTTTAACTATGTAAATCCTATATTTAGATTAAAGCATTGAGAGGTCTAAATCAATAAAAAAAATATGCAATAATTAAGCAATTATTTGTTATAGATGTTGACTTTCTAAAAATAGAAATAAATAGGCATAATTATAGACTTATCTAGAAAATGAATATCACAAATGATTTGGGTTCTAAAAATTGGGTTTTAGATATTTTTGATTATCATAAATAGGATTATGGGATCTATTTAATCATTGAGTAGTAGTACCCCACTAGGAGAGGAGCCCCATATTGCTATAGTGCCCTTAATTGGTTTTAGTGTCCTCTTTACAAAACTATTCCTATTTTTGGGAGTACCTGTGCTTGTGTTTTTAGGTCATGTTCTTACCCACACAAAATCTTTAAATTTTTGTT
>JARHVA010001544.1:0-2500 GCA_037957365.1 Torreya grandis | reverse complement strand
CACTATACCAAAACAATGAAATCTAAAATAGTCATATGTTTATCTCGAGAGGTTACAAAGATCAATCTTGGTAGAGTCTAAGTCATTCCTAAGAGAGGGATCCTTTTTAAGGATTATAAGCCTATATATATATATTATAATGGGATGAGAGAGATGGGGATAGATGCCTAGAATAATGGACAAGGGGGTCAACATGATTAAGGCCATAGACTATTGACTCCTCACACTCTTCATGAAATAATGTCACTAGGACTCTATTTGGCATAGAAATATGGATCACGAAGGTTAAGACCATTAAAAGAATCAACAGACCCTATCACATGAATCATTATCAATATATTCATCAATAATTCCTTTCAATACAAGGAAAAAATTCTCATATTCATAATTCTAATATAATCCATCACCATGTCTACTTTGGGTGGCCATAGATACCTATTTATTGTGGATGTGGCCATTTTAGAAGATAATACACTCTTCCATATCTCATTTATATTTTTCACATAATCCATATTGAATATATATTTACCATAGATGAAAACCAAATCCATTTATTTGTTTTTATATAGCCATAATTTTAGTGGAGATACATAGGTTTGCTTGATCTCATTTCAACAACTAGTTACCCATTTTATATCTATATTAGGCCTAAAAAGAATTATTTTTGCCTTTGAGAATTTATGGAAGATGAGAACTCATCATACACATGGATAATTTTTAAAATACCATGAAAATAATTTTTAAAACATTAATACAATCTCAACAAATAAGGTCTACAAGTTTTAAAACCCTCACACTAGGTCTAAACTAAGCTTTAATAAGGCTTTATGGTTCTATAAGGTTTTCTCCTAGTTATGTCTTTCTCTTGCATTTATAATTTTATCTACCTACGTGTTGAAACATTTGATTCAATGTGTCTACCTCCATGGCATCCCCTTTGAGAGTATTATAGCTTTGACCTTTGTTATCATTCATCAACCAATGATCTGTCCTTTAGATCATGCCACTTGGTAGCCCCACATTGGTCTTTGATTTTGGCCTTTGAGAATGTGACACTTTTCAATCTCATGTGCATCATATGGACCCTTTTTTTAGTTCCTAATATTGAATTATATTTATTCTAGATGTTGACCTCATTTTCAGTCTATCTCCCTTAACTTTTATACTTTTGATCCACACTATTGATCTGCTTGATAGTTGCCATGATTAAGACACTTGCCACATTTGTATTTAATCTTAAGATCTAATAACTTGTTGAACTTACTCTCACCATTGGATCTTAATTACATGATCAAATTCACACTATTTATCTTGGGTCCTAGTTTAAACATGAATCATCGATTTTTATTGCATGACTTAACATGTCTTGTAGATCTTAATTTGGGTACCATTTTGACTTTTTAAACCCTATCGATAGCCTGCATGTCATAGATATACTACCTAATCTTTTGATATCACACTACTTGTTGACCTTATATTAATTTTTATGATACCTTTGATCTTTTTTAAAGTAAATGGATATCTCTAGAGACTTTAAATTGATGTTTCCATGGATATCTCATTCTACTAAATTGTCCCTACATGACATTTTCATGATGGTTTAGTTTCTCTAGGATTAAGTTAGTCATTTTTATCTTGAAATAAGGATGATATGAGCCATCAGGGAAATCTAAGTCAAATTTAATCAACATGATTTAATGATAAAGGTTGAAATTTGGCTTAGTGAGGCAAAAATGTTAACATTTCTGGTGACTCAGATGGGAAGCATGCTTGTTATGCTTAAAAAAACCCAGACACTTATTATGACTTCTTATGCTCGTGAGACAATGGTAAATTGAACCTTGACCTTACATTAACCTATTTAAAAATACAAAACCATGAAAATTAATAAAGTAATAACACAAATAAAGAAACTAACCTAAACAAAGTAAGATCAAAAACAAAACTAATGTTCTACGGATAACACTCAGAGGGAAAAATATATAACTAGTTATGTATAAGAGAATCTAATTAACCAGGATAAATCATCATCCACCTAGATAAAAAGGAAAACTATTGATTTAACCTTTGTGATGAGATGGAAAATGGCATATCACATGTTCCCTTACAAGCTTGGTGGTTGAGGAAGCAAATCTCTTCTTGGCCAACTCCTTTGGCATACTCATATATGGAATGGTATGGGAAAAATAACCTCCAATGTAAACATATTAACTTAGTGTCCCTTCCTATTTATCAATCTCTATCTAAAATTGGTATCTTAAAGGAAAACCCTCTTGTAATTAAAATCATACTAGCAACCCTTAGCTTAGATTCAAGCTCCATTGTTTCACAATCTGATTGACTAGGTTATGCACAAAAAATACATGTATTACCTTTTACAATCATGACCATGTATGTAGGCTCACAAAGGGTTTAATATCCCATTCTAA
The DNA here is from genome assembly GCA_037957365.1 of Torreya grandis. Lineage (NCBI taxonomy): Eukaryota > Viridiplantae > Streptophyta > Pinopsida > Cupressales > Taxaceae > Torreya > Torreya grandis. The sequence goes on along the minus strand of JARHVA010001544.1, from coordinate 71 downwards.
AGATCTAAGAAAATTCCATGTCTATAATTAAATATTGAGGTGGGTAGTATTGAAGTACTTCCCACTCCATT